>CABHPH010111728.1:7801-48905 GCA_902168325.1 Peromyscus nudipes
ATATTGCATAAAAAAAAAAAAAAAAAAAAAAAAAAAAAATTTGGGAGAAATGTAGCCAAAAAAAAAAAAAAAAAAAAAAAAAAAAAAAACCCAGCCATTCAAGAAAGTCCCCAGGACAGTTGTCAGGATGAAACATGACGGAGGTCTGTGAGCTTACCACGCCACTCCGTGGCAGGCATAGGGACCACGAACCACACCCAGGGATAGGAGTGGCCCAGGTAAGAAAGCTATGCAGTGCATCCACAGTGGTCTAGGGAAGGCCAGGCAACAGGTGTCCCCCATACACCTTCCAGTCACCCTGTGTCCTTCCAATGACCTTTCCTCAGGGGACTGGGGTGCTTGCTGCATCCCAGACTCCAGAAGGAAGACTGTGAGGGATTTGAGTTTCTCCGTCCTTACAACCTGCCTGGCTGAAGACAAAGGACCAGAGGAGACACATGACCACATGAGCTCTGGTGGCTTCATCTGAAGTGGCTTACAGAGATGACTCCTAGGACAGGGGTTAGCTCAGTGGTAGAGAACTTGCCTTACATGCTGGATGACCTAAGTTCAATTCCCAGTATCGCAAAACAAAAATTAAATCTCCCAGAACAAAATTCAAAACACCAACAAGGCACAAGTGATCTCTGCCTAGCAAGCCCTGGGCTACGGGAAGCCAAAGGTCAGGGTGCCAGTGTTCTTCTTCTTAACTCTTGTCCTTTTGGTTGTGAGCCTAACCTTTAATGGCTGAGTCATCTCTCCAGCCCTACTCTTAACTCTTATGACCTGCTAGCCTCCTGGATCATCCCTTGAAAGCTGATATCCCCTCTCACGGACTGTCTCCACAAGAACATAAATGACATTTCAGGGGCTCTCATAAAACCTTCTAGAGCCTGTGCTCAGCAAATGCCAGCTGTCACCAGCCTTGTTACTACTGGAGGAGCCTGGAAGGACCTCAGGTGACCCTAGCTCTGGCCTCCTAGCCTCAGCTGGAAGCCTCCTCTGAGAGACCACGAATCGGAGACTCCAAAATGGCAAACATAACAGGCTGCCAAAGGAGCACCAGGCTCCGGCCACAGGTCTTTGTGGCCAGGAATCAATAAGTTAGTGCAGGAGAAGCAGTCATAGGACCAAGGTGGGAACTGAAGGACACTCTGTGGTCTTTGCTCATGTGCGCAGATGGCTCCTGAGCATCTGTCATGCATTGGGGATGGTTTGAACAGAGCTGAGATGGCGTAATGGGCCCCAATTCCATGTAGACCAGCCAAGAGCCAGTGGAAGCCAGCACCTCCCCATTGTAACATGCTCAAGAAACTACAAGCAGAGCTGCTCTGTGTCCCTACACCTCTGCTCAGTGTCCCCACTGAGGCGTAGGCTGAGGAAAAGTGCCTAGTGTCTGCTCTGACTACAAGTGCAGACGTGGAGAAGGTAAAGCATTTGTATATAAATGACACAAACTGTTTAAACAAAAGAGAGAACGCGAGCCCTCAGAAACGTCCAGGAACAGCCTTGGGGTGTTGTCCCAGATGGCTCCCCGGGAACATTGTGCCTACCAAGATGTTTGTCCACACTGGCTAATAAAACCCAGGAAGGGGGAGTGGAGAGAGATGCCAGCATGTGGCTGGGGACCTCAGCATCTCTACCCAGCTTTTGGCCTGGGCCAGAGGCAAGATGGCCCATCCATGAATCTTAGGAGGCCAGGCAGGAAAGAGACACGGAGAAACTTGTTCAGGCCCAGAATGTTCTGCTGGAGCCATGTAGGCACAGCACAGCCCCCCATACACAAAAAAAGTATCCAGGAGGAAGCAGAATCACACACGGTATGACCTCAAAGCGTGTGCCAGGCTCTAAAAGCAAAGGTGGGCAGATTCAGAGCCTGACTTGAGCCAATCTGCTTTCTCTGCCCAAAGTGGAGACATGTGTCCTAAGACCCTCATTCGCCACGCCCTCATCCCGCTATCCTAGGCCAAAGAACTGTAGAATGTCCCTAGGGTAATGGCTCCAGGCAGGGCAAGAAGCTGAGGCTGCAGGTTGGTTCTGGGGCTCAGGGGGGTACAAGGGTGGAAAGAAGGGACAGATCCTGAGCAGCCTCCACTGAGGGACCACCAGCCTTCATGGAAGAGGGGAGTGTGAGGGGTCAGAAACACTTACAGTTCTCTGCCATTTCCAGACATCTTGAAGCCACCAAACGGAGCCTGTGTGTAGAATGCATTGTAGCAGTTGATCCTAGAGAAAGGGTGAAAGGCGCTCCGGTTACCTGGAGAACACTTGCCTGCATCTTGAGACACTGGAGGCACAGTGATGCCCAACGCTCAGCCTTTGGGCAAAGTCCTCATAACTTGAACACAGCACACCCCCTTATGCTCTTTACGCCTGCTTCCTTTCTTCCTGCTAGAAACTACAATTGGAAGATACAGAGGAAGCGAGCTAGGGGTTGAGTTAGCTGTGCAGCGATGCAGGCCTGACCTCAGAGTTCTGCTTCCTAGACTATGCACGTGACCCTAAGCTTGTTCAACCTCTTTGAGCCTCACTTCATTCATCTGGAAGATGGGCACAAGTATCCAATCTGCGGAGTTATCAGTGCACAGAGATAAGCATCCATACCCTGCAGGTTAGTTATGTTCTGTCTTTAGAATCCACCAGAGACAAAATCAGAGAGGCAGTGTGACACAGTTGTCAAAGGTTCAGGCTTTGGAGCCTCCTTGGCTATGTCCCATGACCTTTGCTAACCAAAGGTTCTGAACCCTCAGGTTCAACCCCCTTCAGACCCAAAGATTTTGTGCAGAATTATTTTTCTGCACAAATAGTACAGTACAGTAAGTATCAATACAGCATTGTATTAGGTGTTGCAAAGCATGTAGATAATTTTGAAGTATGCAGGAGGGATGGCGTATATCTTTGTGATAAAATGCCTTTCTAGTATGTATGTTCCAGGTCCTGGGCCAGAGTGCCAGTATGGTACAAATAAATAAATAAATAATAACAAATAAGCAGGCAAGCTGGAGGGTGTTCCTAAGCTTTCTGCACACACGAGAGACTTGAGTGGCCATAGACTTGGGTCTCTCAGCAAGGACTGAATCCTCTGCAATTAAACATGGAGGGCCGACTGCACTAGCTGTGTGATGCTGAACAAGTCACTCCATCTCTTTTTTTTTTTGGTTTTTTGAGACAGGGTTTCTCTGTGTGTCTGTGCCTTTCGTGGAACTCACTTGGTAGCCCAGGCTGGCCTTGAACTCACAGAGATCCGCCTGGCTCTGCCTCCCGAGTGCTGGGATTAAAGGCGTGCGCCACCACCGCCCGGCCACTCCATCTCTTTTTATGCCTTGATTTCCTCATGTGAATAGTGAAGAACTTAAGGCCATAGGACACCCATTTCAGAGGACAGTCAACAAGGCACTCAAAACAGGGAGAGCATATCACGTAATCTCAGCTAATGAGAGAAAACTGAAGCTAGCAAGCCAGGGGCTCAGAGAACGCAAATGCTCACTACATGTGCTTGGCTCACCAAACTGTGCCCGACTCTAGCGCCGAAGCCAGCTTCAGGGCTTTGTCGAGGTTTTTGGTGAACACTGCTGCCGTGAGTCCGTAGTCAGTGCTGTTTGCTCTTTTGATCACTTCTTCGAGATTTTTGAACTTCAGTATTGGCTGCACTGGTCCAAAAATCTGTAATCAATTACAAGGAGAATAGGAAGAGGCCTGTGAGGAGGGGATTGCGTGCCCTGGTCAGGCACCCAGCTTTCATAGTTTCAGGGTTCCTCCCTGCAAGACAAAGAACCCCTGAGACCTCTATAACTGTGATGGCTGAATTTGAATGAGGGGATTAAGATAGAACAAAAATGGAAGATAGCCCAAAAATATATACACTGCATTTATGATCCCTCCATGCTAGCACTGTTTTTGAATGCTGTCAATCTCAGAGCGTTGGGAAAACCCATGTATAGCAGGGTATACAGAAGGAAAATCATTGGCTAGCTCTCTGGAAAGTCCTCTAGAAGGATGTCCATGGGTGGGTGACCGCCGCTTTCCTGGTGTTAAACTGTTTCTGTAGTGAGTCCCAGGGGAAGGAAGGGGCCAGTGGTCAGACAGGAAAGAAGAGGGAGGGAGGAGCCATGGGGTTGCCCATTTAGAAGGGTTCTGAAGGGAGCTTGTGATTGATTCAACCCTGGGCGGGATTACATGCCAGGACAGCGTGCAGTCTCTGGAAACGGCTTCTCCGCTTCCTTGGGGCATCTCACCAAGAAGTGTGCAAAACAGCAAGAGCAGGGAAAGAATCATTTAAAAAAGAGGTACATAAAGATCTGAGCTCCGTACTACCGCAGAGAGGCGAGAAGCATTTCAACACCTCAAGGAGAAGGTAACAGACAACCTCCTAACAGGGAAGCCCATGCCCACCCCTCACACAGACATTCTTAAAGGTCTAGTCATTCAGCCTCAAATTGGCTTCTTACTGGTCCTGTGCAGGAACAGCCGCCATGTGTCTAACATTGGGACTGAGAGGCAAAAGGAGATTCCCACTTTTACGGGGGCCTGCTTTATCTCCATCATTCTCCAGAACAACTGTGGCAGAAAGGTCAATGAGAACTGTAGCTGGGACACATTCCTTGAGGGACACTTTTTTTTTTTTTTTTTTTTTTTTGTGTTTTTGAGAGACAGGGTTTCTCTGTGTATCTTTGCGCCTTTCCTGGAGCTCACTTGGTAGCCCAGGCTGGCCTCGAACTCACAGAGATCCGCCTGCCTCTGCCTCCCGAGTGCTGGGATTAAAGGCATGTGCCACCACCGCCCGGCGAGGGACACTTGTTTAAGGACAGTCAGAAGAGTATGAAGCAGCCACAGGTCCTGAATCCATAGTTTGGCTCCTGGTAACACCCACAAGGCTAAGAGGTGTTGGACCTGGGCTGTGCATGAGTTGGAGATGGACTGCGGCTGCCCGGAGACCATGAACCAGGACAGAAACGGGGCTGTAGCGATTGTAGCTGCTGCAGGCCTTGAGGTTCACCAGAGGCACCAGAGCCCCCAAAGGACAGCAGGGCCACTCAGAAATGGAGCTGTTCATCCTGTAAAGGCCTCCCAGATTCCTGGGGCCTCAGAAGAATTCTTTGGAGCACCCCTGGGGCCCCAGTTTTGGCTGTGGCCACACCTACCTCCTCTTTGGCAATCCTCATGTTGTCGGTAACATCTGAGAAGACAGTGGGTTTGATGAACAGCCCTCTGTCTTCCATGGCTGACCCCCCACATTCTAGCTTGGCCCCTTCTTTCTTCCCACTCTCGATCAGCTCGAGGATTTTATCAAACTGCTTTTGATCGATCTGCAAAACACAGAAGGGAATTATAAGCACTTCCTTCCGGGGGGGACTGTTGTAGTTCTAATGGCCCCAAGCACCATCAGTGGTCCTCTGCTCTGTGTCCTTGTCAAGTCCTAGATCAGGCGGCCTTATGGGCAGATAGTCCTCCTATGCACAAACCTGGGCTCTTTGGAACTGGGGGCCACGGGAAGGTTGGCTGTTCTCACCCGTCAGCTTGAGGCCTTATTCACATGTCTAACTCCCCTCCTCATGCTGAGAGGTCCAGTGTAAGGGTGAAATGGGTTCTGAAATGGTTGCATTCTCTTAGGTCTTGGCATTCTGCTAGAATTACTGGATTTCAAGAGTAAAAATACAGGATGCCCAGCTAAATGTGACTATCAGAAATATAACACATGATCACTTTATTATAAGTATACACCAAACAGCATTTGGGATATACTTAAGCTAAGACGCCTTCAGATTGTCTAAAAGTCAAGTCTAGTGGTCTCAATATTTACCTGTGTACCATAGATGGGGGATGGGTACTTATTGGACTTATCCCATCACAGTGCAGAGGAGGGAGGAAGGGCTGAGCATTTGATGCAGCATCCCTGGGGACAGTGGAGTGAGCCCCATGGTAGAGCATGGATGCTGCTTCTTGGTTGGAAGGAAACAAACTCAGAAAGGTTCTGCCTTCTGCTACCTCCTCGTTGGCTCCAAGGTGCCCTATGCCACATGCCACAGATGAACACCCAGCTGTGGGACACAGTACTCAACTATCTGTCAAAAGCCCACCCCTCCTGGGGATGGCTCAACATGGAAGATGCTCTTCCTGTTGTCTTCATATCCTCCTTCCTCAAATCCAAATGCTCTTATCATGACCCAGTTGACGGTGCCCTCCCTCCCAGGCTGAGGGAGATGGAGCTTAAGCAAATACACTGTTACCTCGACTTTTAGATAGGAGACTTGGTTTCATTCCAGGAACACTAAGTAGGAAAAAAAAAATGCAGGGCCGAGGAGACCGGTCAGTCAGTAAAACTTAAGGACCTGAGTTCAGATCTCTGGAATCCGTCAAAAAAAAAAAAAAAAAAAACCCTGGGCATGGTGACCCATACCTTTAATTTTCTCAAAGACTAGGGTAGACGGCGAAAAAGGAAGAACCTGACCTTGACCTCTGGCCTCCACACAAACATAGTGCGTGTGTGCACACATATATGTAAACATGGCTGCACACACACATGAACCCACATGTGTATACCACAAATATGCAATATAGAAAAAGGATGAAAAGCAAATAAACCCATTTCAATACAGAAAGTTCTTTGAGTTTCTTTTTAAGGAACAGTAGTAAAAGAATGAAATGGTGGAGCCCCATGATCTCTCTCACAGAGAGATGCCTACCTGTAAGGAAACCCTGGAGGGGTGCTCCAGGAATAAAGAGCATGGGAGCCCCACTGTGGGGAGAGGTAAGAAAGGGTGTTGGTGGGGTGGTGCTGGGGGAACCCCTTCACTGTAGTCCTTTGGACACGGTTGGGGGTTTCGAGCCACGTGCTGACGCACCCACAAGAGCCACGAAAGCAACCACCATACACACAGTTCCAAGCCCTGTCAGCCTTTCTCTGGGTGAACCACATCTTGGCTTAAAAGTCCCAGATGGGGCTGGTGGGATGTTCAGCAAATAACGGTGCTGGTCATCAAGTCTGACAACTTAAGTTCAATCCTGGGCTGGGCAAGGGATCCACACAGTAGAAAGGGACAGCTGTCCCTGCCGAGCTGTCCTCTGGTCTCCACATAAGCACTGTGGCATGTGCACCCCACACATTGTGCACAAACGTATACCCATACAAATTAAATAAATAGAATGTCACGTAAAACATTTTTTTACATGTGGAAAAAAAAGTCCCATATGTTATGAAACCTCTCTCCTCCTAGGGGGCTGACGTAGCTCACTGTAGTAACTTCACCAGGCCTCAGGTCTTGGCTGGCTGGAACTATGTTGTCCTGACAGACCCCATCTTCTCTGCAGGCAGCTTGGGTCCCTGTCAGAGCCCTACACACCCAAATGCCACTCCGCCCGATGAGTCCTCATAAACACGTTGTTTAAATCTAATAGCCATCCATGAAATGTCAGCCGGTGCCTACAGTACAGGAAGAGAAAGATCTGGCAGGAAGTGGGATGACAGGGCAGGGCACGGCACCAGAAGTGGGAAAAGATGGCTCCCACAGGACCATCCACGGCCGTGCTTGCTCTGCAGAGGACGCCGCCAGATCCCGAGCACAGGCCAGGTGGCCTCCTTGCTTGTCTGCCAAGCTAACCCGAAAGATGATGGAGTGTTCCAGCAAGCGGTCTCCAGCCCTGGCCCCCGATCTAGGTCAGCGAGCTCTTCCACAGGCCCGAGACACACAGGAGTATTTAGGCAGCTGGACATCCTTGCGGAGTGAAACCTTAAAGGTCTTGGAAGGTGGAAGAACATCACCAGGATCCTGACATAAAGTCCAGGTTAGATAGTGTGAGTTCCAAAGCGACCCCGCACAGCAGAGCCCGGGAGGAATGGACACCCACTCCCCAGAGGAAGTGTCTGTCTGGCTCCAAACGCCACACTGGAGACTTGGGAAGAAAAGGACGGGAATGATAGGAGAAAAAGCTATCCTTAGGGTGCCCCCAACCATTCCAGATTAACTCTAAAACTTAAGGATTTGATACTGATCTGGGGCCATGTTGGCACTGAGGCCACAGACTACCTTGTGTCAAGACTTCGGAGTCTGTGATTGAGGTTGGGGCTGAGGACTGTACACAGCTTCCCAACCAGGGACACATGACACCAGAGCCACAGAGCACATGGACTGAGGTCAGGGTCGGTGTCACCTTGGCCAGAAAATCTCCTTCCATTTCTCCCCAGCCAGCATCCGCACAGGAGGGTTAGGCGAAACTGACTGAGACATCCTGAAATCACCCAGGGATGTGTGTGCCTCCTAGGTCAGAGAGCGCCAGTCAGCGCTTCTGCCTTAGAACAAACTCCCTCTGCGGAGTACTTCCTGGTGATGTGACACCTTCTACTGCTCCCATTTTCCAGATGAGCAAACTGAGGACTGCAAGGAGCAAAGCCCCAGAGTCTAGTTTGAGCTCAGCAGCCTCCTGTGTAAACATTTGGTGCCAACTCAGCGGTCAACAGTGAACTTCCGGGATAGACAGTGGTGGGTAAGTCACGGATATGGCTAGAAACTTGAGCATTGAGCAGAAGTCTGGCAAAAACCAGAGAGCTGCCACCATACCCTGGACCAATAGTGCAGGGGTGGCCAGGCTGCCCTCTTGAATATCCGTCCATCAGCTTCACTTACCATTAGCAAGAAAGCCACACAGGATGTGCCCTTTACAGATGTTATTAAACTTCATGGTTACGGCCCTTTGCATCCTGTCCAGGCTTCCCAAACCAGGCCGGCAGAAATCTGTTCCCACTGCCCAGGATATAGTCCAGTCCCTAGAGTCTCTCTGCCCTCTGGTTCCCGAGGGTTATCCCATGAGGTAAGGCACGTGGCCTTGGGGGCCCCTGAGTCAAGACTTGTCTGTCAGTGCCCTGGCTGTACCCCTCTTCTGCAGGGTTCAGGAAACTCTCTATGTGACCTGTCCCCAGGGTTTGAAGGTCACCATATCAAGAGGGCTACAGGGTATGCACAGATAGCTTTGTGCCTCAGTCCGCTGGCTCCTCCCTCTTCCCCAGGACTACAGCTCTATTTCCTGACAAACCCAAGTTCATCAGCTTCTTAATGAAAACCTTGAGTGACAGCACAAGCTAGCTCTTTTCCTTGGCGGGGGAACCCTGTCTGTGGCCATACTTCGGCCTAGCTCAGCCCCCAGTGGAGCACCACATGGGAAGACATGTTTGTTGGTGGTTACCTGGGGCCCCTGCTCTGTTTTGGCATCGAAGGGGTCTCCAACTGGCCTCTTCTTGGCATATTCCACACTCCTCCTCACAAACTCTCCGTAGATTTGTTCTTCCACGAACACCCTGGAAGCTGCCGTGCAGCACTGGCCTTGGTTGAAGAACACTCCCTGGTGAGCGCACTCCACGGCCAAGTCCACTGGGGGTCGGGGGAGGCGAGAGGAAGCGATTAAGTTGTTACAGCAGGGCCTGGCAACAGCTGCAGCTCTAATTGCCCCCACAAGAAAACAGGCCCCAGATGACTGCATTTCAGAAACTAATTTTTCTTTCTCAGCGCTTCCCAAAGGAGAGGAGAGGGGGGAGGGATTTTAGAAACATCAAATCTGAGTAGAGTAAGTCCAAGAAGCAAGGCTTCTCAGCGCCATTAATATGCTAATGAGCACCGAGCCGAAGACTTTCCAGCTCATCTGCCCATGGAACCTCCACCCCAGCTTTCCTGTCCGAAACTGGGCATAGTCTTGGGGGGGACTGTACCCCAGCAGGGTTGTAACAGGACAGTCTCATCTCACCCCTGCAGCTGGGCCCGGAGCTAGGCTCAAATGCCTCTCCTCAAGACACCAATTCATTTCCTGGTCTCTGATGAGAGCCAGGAAGGATGACCAAAGTGGCAGAATGGTGTGTGACACCCTGGACATTATGTCAGGATTTAATTTTGTGGAGTGGCGCTGCCTGGAGGAGGAGGCGGGGGTGGGGGAGGGGGGGGGGGAAGGGGGCAGGCTCTGTTTTCGAGAGCCTGGAAAACCAGCCCTTACATAGCTTGTTTCTGGTGCTTTGCTGTGGGGGTTCGCGTCACAGAGTGGACAGCAGATGGGGCACCCACTGTGGTGGCCTAAGAACACAAAGCAGCCCTGGTTCTTTGGGATGGGAGTTTGGGACCCCGAATGTGAGTCGCAGTAGGGAAACATATAAAACTGTTCCAAGTGACTCCAGCAGCAACATTGCTCAGGTGAGAGATGGGCAGTCCCACTCCACAGCCTCCCTGGCTTTCTTCCTCACTCTTCTCTCCCACTGAAAACCAGCTTTAGGGACAGGAACCACTCCTAGTCCTTCTCATCTTAGTGAGAAATTGTACCAGGGTCATTATTTCTCAGGGCTATTTGCCATCCTGGTCTTATCTGAGTGTGGCACTGAAGGCTTTGTTCTCTGTGGCAGGGATTTCTGGCACCAGTGGACAGTGGGGGAGGCTGTCCTTTAAAGCATGGGTGTGCTAAGGTCTTCGAGGAGTCACACCTCTTGGGAGGTGACCTAGTGATCAGGTGAATGGACGGCCAGTGTGGTCCTCTCTGCCCTCTTCTGGACACAGCAGCCAACAATAATACACATTTTAGTATTGTGTCATACTGCTCTGACAGACACTAGTTGCTCCCAGCTGCGGAGCAGGTGGCTTTCCCAGGGAAGAGGTGATATGGGAATGACACCCAGAGCATGTTTTTATTTTGTGATCTGAAGGGCCAGCAAGACCCAAGACAAAGGAGAAACACTTCAACTCTTTCAAGAGCCTGAGAGCCCTGCATCTGTACTGACTTGAAGGATAGAAAAATGGACGCCCAGAGTGGGGAGCCTGCCTCCTCCTTCCCCAGCCCAGAAGGGCCCCACAGGAGAAACTGGACCTGGTTTTTGGGTTCCTCACAACCCCCTCTATCTTCTTAGGCAGGAAGGTGATCTTAGCCTTCGGGGTAGACCGTGCAGTACCTGTAAGCCACAGGCTTACCATCTCAGAATTGGTGTTCTTCCCTTCATAGGCTGGGCCTGTGGGGACAGCAGGCAGCCCATCCCATGAGGGAAGTATCGCATTGTGTGAGCATGCTCCTCTTTTCATGGGTCCTGAACACACACCAGGAAGTGAGGAAACACCTATCGCCCCAGTGACTCACGGTCAGCGTCGGCGCACACGATGCACGGGTTCTTGCCCCCCAGCTCCAGCGTGACCCGCTTCAGGTTGCTCCGGGAGGCGGCTTCTTTAACCAGCTTTCCAACCTTCAGGGTAAGAATCAGGCTTTGTTAACTCTTAGACATGGTGAACTTGGCCCCAGGAGATGGAACCATGCCTGGTGGTACTGTGGTCACCTGCCTCAGTGACACACCCCAGGCCTGATACATCATATTGTCACACAGTCTAGGCTCCCCGAGCTGGCCACTGCCACTGGGCACCCTGCTGAGGGTGACCTTCCACTCCTGCTCGTGACAGCCAGGACTCTGCCAGCCCGATATGGAGGTCATGCTGATTTGAGGTGACTGTCAATTTAGGGAAACAGCAAAGATGGCCCATCCCTGTGATGACATGTGGCTAATTCTGTGGAGTCCTTTAAAGACTGAACCCTCCTTGGGAGGAGGAGTGACAACTGGTAACTGATATGGTACCACAGGACAACACGCCCGTACACCCTGACAGGGTCTCTCTGTGCCCCGGATATGCAGATGGGGGTGCAGCTGGCCTAGCATGCCTCCGGACACATCCTGGCACAAGTTTAGCCAGACACCAAGAACTTCCGAGCTGGGAAAGACCCAGGACACCAGGGCAGACCCCACAACTTAGAGCTGGGTAGCCCAGTGTGCACAGTGCCAGGACTGTTTAATGCCGCGCAGGGGAATGGTGGTTGTAGGCTATGGTCTAATTCTGACTAGGGTCTCTGAGGATGCTCACCCTGGCTGCCAAAGGGGAGGACAAGAGTAGGGTGGGCAGCAGGCTCCTAGCCCGACTAGATAGCTCAGAGAAGTCATTTTCCCCGTCATTCTGCTGTCTTCTGTTTTCTCTTCATTGACTTTTCGGTGCTTTTCACATGAAGGATGTATGAACATTTGGAGAGCTACATGCAGTACAACTGGTTTTCTAACAGCCTGTTTATCATCTCTCAGCCTTACTTATGATAGTGTTTGCTATACAGAGGTTTTACATTTTTATTTTATCTTATCTCTCATTTATTTTTTTAAGGCTTCCACATTCTATTAACTATTTATTTAGTTTGGAAACCGGAACAGTGACATTTTTACTAATAGAACATTCTTAGGTTTAGGGGAAAAAAATCGTATTTGAGCTTCTCAAGGAAATGTCTGTGGGTCTCAAATAATAGAAGAAGAGGGTTTACCTCTGTGGACCCCGTGAAGGCTATCTTGTTGATCTGTGGATGAGAGGAGATTGCTGCTCCCACTGTGGGCCCAAAGCCTGGCACGATGTTCACCACACCCGGAGGGAACCCGACCTGGGAGGTACAGAAAAGGCATTGAAGGATTCGAGGGACAGCACCAGCTGCAGCTGCAGACCCACCCACAGGGGTGGCGGGAGTTATAGCTGTGTGATGTCCCCGAGCAGAGCAGCATCCTCAAAGGCAAGCTGGGTCACACACTGGCTGGGACACACCCACATCAGCATCGCCCCCTCCCATACCCCCCTCCTAATCCTCTTCTGCAAGCTAAGAGTGCAAGCATTTAGGCGAATTGATCATCCCCCCCCACACCCCCAAGAGCCTCTCACCCCAGCAGGGCTCAGGGGCAAAGGCTCAGGGTTGCCACTAGGTGGCAGTAGCCCTCTTGTATAAGATTGCCTCTGTGTGTGTGTGTGTGTGTGTGTGTGTGTGTGTGTGTGTGTGTATGTGTGTTGGGGAGAATGTGTGTGCATGTATGTATGTGTGTGTGTGTGTGTGTGTGTGCTTGTGTGTCTGTATGTGTATACATGTGAATGTGAATGTGCATATGTGCGTGTGGGTGTAAGAGAACATGGGAATGTGAAAGCACATATGTGTATTTGTGGGAGAGTGTGTATTTGTATGAGTATGAGTGTGTGAATGGGTGCACCTGTGTGTGTGTGTGTGTGTGTGTGTGTGTGTGTGTGTTGAGGGAAGGAACAGTACCTTGGTCACACCCCCATCTAGAGCATCTGTGCCCTTGCCAAGCCAATGTGGGCTCTTACTCTGCCCCACCCTCATCCAGGTAAAATGAGAAATCCTTCCCCTTGCTAGTCCCACTGGACTCATCCAGGATTGACACTTGCTGAGGCAGGGGGCTGCTGATTCTTCCATACTCACACTCATGCAGGGCACATATGGGAGACCTCCCATTAACAAGACTCTCCCCAACCTAATGGGGTAGAAGGTGCTGTTCCCAACACAGCTGGGTCTTGCCTGTGACTTTATTTTTAAAACGCCGTTTCAGGGCACCATGTTTGAGTCTTCAGTTTCCCAGACACAATTCTGTAACGGTTGTGATGTTGGAACCCTAGAGTCTCTTTGACATGATAAGTATGTGGCCAGTGAGGTGAGGTGAGACCCGGCTGGTTCCAGAGGCCCCAGCCTCCCTTAGCAGTACAGCGGGTACTGTCCAGCCGCCTCAGTCCGGCTGGGAGCGAAGCGGCAGTGGCTTTCTTGTTCTTTCGATCTTTGCTATACGCATGCTGATGATGGAACGGCTGAAATATGCTACCAGGTGTGTCTGGCAGGTATCCCTCTAGGCCACTGCTTCCCTGAGTTGTGGCTCCCTTGGGGTGGGAAGGGCAGTGTGGAGGCTCTTGGAGACCTACGCACAGCTGCAGCTAGCTGGTTAGCTGGCCAGGCCACCCTTCCCAGAGGAGGAAGAACCTTTTCACATCTCATGGCCACTGAGCCCAGGACTGTGGAGTTTGGGGCTTCCTTTTCTGGCCCCCTCCTGCAAACGCGCTAGATAAAACAGAGTGCTAACTGCCAGTTTGCGACTTCATGAGAGGAGCAGGATCTTATTAGGATGGTGGGGAGGAAGAGCAGCGTCCAGATCAGCTACTCCACGCAAAAAAAGTCGTGCCCTTCCCTCTGCACCGTGAGCTGACGGCCGCTGTCACAGATTTTCATGGTGCCTTGCTCCTGGGTATGGGGATCTATCTGGAATAATACATAATATCTTCTTTTCAGACTTCTTACCTCTTTGATGAGAGAGCCAAGGTACAGGGCGGTGAGGGGTGTCTGCTCAGCTGGCTTCAGGACCACAGTGTTCCCGCAGCACAGGGCAGGAGCCAGTTTCCAGGCCAGCATCAGCAGGGGGAAGTTCCACTGTGCCAGAGTACAAGAAGGGGACCATGAGGCTCAGGTCTACTGTGCCGGCAACCCAGGGCCTACCCCACTCTGTGGAGGACACTTCCTTTGCATGGTCTAGATCGGGCCTCGAAGGATAGCATTGGCATGTGCAAGACTACAGAAGCCCAGGGCTTGCTCAGCTGCACCCTGGAGATCCTTATGCAGAGAAAGTTCTATCCTATGGGTCTTCCCATTCTCTCAAAAATGCTTGCCAAAGGGGTGACATTTTCCTTGTCTCTTCCATCCTCATTCACCCAGTCGCTGTGGAAGTGGCCCTGGGCTTCCCAAACAGATTGGTAGCATTGAGTTTCCCCAACACACACAGGTCTCAGCGGCCTGGCATCCTGGGTTGCAGGAATGGGCCCTGCTATCTGCCAGGTGTGTTCATCCTAGCCTAAGCTCCCATTCACCAGCCTTCCTCCACTTCCTTCCAAGGAGGCTGCCAACCCATGCCTTTGCCCAGGCAGGTCCCACAGCTTGCAAAGCCCTCTTCTCTGTTGACCAAACTTTCCTATTCTCCAGCTCCAGTTAAGAGACTCTCCATTCCAAAGGAGCGGGCAACTTCTGACCACTCTGCTGGAATCTACTGCACCTCTTGCCAAACACCCTAAATCATGGGCACCCTTGGGCACAGAGTCCCATCCCCCCAGCCTGCACTCAGTCAGAGGTGGTTGTAGTGGGCAGAAACAGGCTGTGATGGAAAAGTCCCATACTCACCGGTGTAATGGCTCCACACACCCCAATGGGCTCGTGCCTGGTAAAGCACACAACGTTGTTATCTGGAAGAGAGGCGACCCAGGAAAAGAACACGATCATGGTTAAGAATTTCACATGGAGCCATGCTTGGTGGCGGCATACACCTTTAATCCCAGCACTTGGGAGGTAGAGGCAAGTGAATCTCTGGGAGTTCAAGGTCAGCCTGGTCTATATAGCAAGTTCCAGGACAGCCAAAGCTATATAATAGAAAGACTCTGTCTCAAAAAACCACAAAAGCCAAGACAAAAAGACAACCCCACCCCCACAATGAAAACACAAACCAACACAAAAGAATTTCACATGGTAAAACTGAAAGAAAGAAATGGAGACACCTGCAGGGGTCTTCTCTGTTACACAGCAGAATGATTTGAGCTTAAGTTGAAAACATGAACAGAGTTCCCTAGAGGCATCAGCATGTTGCCATGTGTGGAGAGGGCTCTGAGAAGGATGCCCCATGGGGAAAGGGCCTGGGGGGAGGAGAAGACAGATTCCACAGTAGACCCAAGCGAGGCTACAGTCTATCCTGGGCAGGCTCACCTGTAGGGATGGTCCTGCCCTGGATTTTGTCTGCCCACCCGGCAAAATATCTGAAGGTCTTAATACAGCCCTCCAGGTCCATGAAAAAGGCGTGGAGGAATGGCTTGCCGGTGTCCATGGTCTCCAGGGTCTGCAAGAACAAGACGGCTCCTTTGGTAGACACAGTTTTCTTTTATCTTCCGTTGGTTAAGTAGAGGGGTGAAGGAGAAAACACAACCCCAGGGCATAGCTCTACCCCTCAGTCCCTACATACCACTTCAGAAAGCCTGCCTCTACCATGAAATGGACCTGTCCCCTACTGGCCAGGACTGGCCAGCCTATTTTGCCTGGTGCCTGAGTCAGGGCTGGTGAAGCACGGGCGTTCTCTCCCTGCTGCTCATTTGAAGATGCGCTAGGAGCCACCTAGTCCCTCCAGAGCAGTCTCCACTGTACCATCCAGACACGTACATTCGTGCACCCCATGAAGCTTCCAGAAGTTTGGCTACCAAGAGGGCGGTTTCTTCTAACAAAAGAGAAAGGGAAGATGTGGGCTTTTCCTTCTCAGCTGAGCTGGTTAGTGTGGCAGTGGAAAGAATGATGGCGCTCACGAGGGTCAAGCCGCCAGCACAAAGCTGCAATGCTTTCTAAGCAGGCTGCGGGCCGGATGCGGAAACAGAGCAGGGAGGGCAAGCTGACTGGACGAGGCGGTCACCCAGGCCAGGGTGCCGCTGCTCAATGTTGGGATGCTTTTCTATTTCTAGCCTGGGTGAAAGAGACCCCTTTGTCCCTCACACAAGCAGCCCTGTGGAGCACTACGCTGAAATCGCCAGTTATCCGGTTTCACAGGAAGTATCCACCCGATGCGTTGCCTAGGGCTGGATTCCTGCTGAAGTGTCTATGGAGCTAGAGGATGCTAGAGAGAGGAAGGGAGGTGCCTCCTCATTCCTTACCCAGGGCTTTATCTCCAGAGCAATTGCCTGTGTGTTATCATGTGCTGGATGTCTCTGTTCCCATTAGAAGATGAAGGAGCAGACACTCACAACAGGACCCGATGACTCCTTCAGGCTGACCGGCCAGCCAGCACTGACTTCAGCCATCTCAGCCATCACTGGTTAGGCATCCCTAGGCATTTGGAAGGCCTAAGATATTCAGGGCTCTTCTGTCTGACCTTTGCTTCAGAGACAACCAAAATAAACAACCACTTCCTGTGTGTGGGGTATGTATGGATGTGTACATGTTCATGTGTGCACGGACACATGTGCCCCTGGGTGTTCATGCATGTAGATGCATCCTCAATCGCTTGGCACCTTACTTATTGAGACAGTGTCTCCGTGAGCCTGGCGTTCACTAGACTGGCTGGTCCGGCAGCTCTAGGATCCTCCTGTCTCCATCTCCCCAGCCCTGGGATTTACAGGTACACCCTGCCATGCCCAGCTTTTTAAGCGGTGCTGAGGATTCAAACTTGGGTCTTCATGTTTGTGCAGCAAACACTGTGTGGACCGAGCCATCTCCCTAGTCATAGGAGCAGTCTCCCCCAACTGATGCTGGCTGAGCCCCCGGATGTCTTCCACCTCAGTTACCTCTGCTGTAATGTGAAGATGTTAACATTTGCACCCTCTTGGGCCTGGTGTGTGAGTTCAGGGAGTCGGGGAACATGGCACTCATATAAGCAGCCCACGGCAATTGTCCAGGTGGTAACTGGTCACAGTCCGGCTTTCTCTTATGCACTCGGCAGGGGCTTGGTGATCTTGACGGTGTCCCTGAGGAGGAAGGACTCAGACTTGCTGGAGATGACAGAGCTTGGTTGGGTCTGATTGAGGCCTGAGTCCTACCTGCAGTATCAACCACTTGGAGGCTGACGTGACACCCAGTACCCTGTACCTTTGGCCCCTGTGGACTGACATCCGAGTCGGTACTTTTGTTTTCTGAGGAGAAGCCTAGCTTTCTCCAGATTGTCCAAAGGACCCCAGCTCTGTGAAATGCCCAAGAGCTTGAGCACATCCGTGCATGAAGCTAGGGATCTGTCTGTTCTTGGCTCCTTGCTGTGATATGGTAAGGGAGAGGACATGGATGGAGCGCTGTGGGAAAGTTCATGACATGACAACCATCTGTCTCCTATCCTGGATTTCTACCTCTGGCTGGGTGGCCTTGGACAGGCTTCTTACTTTTTCTGGACCTCAACTTCCTGATTTTGAAATGAGATAATACATATTGCAAGTCCAGAGCCTACAAGTCAGCATCTTGGAGGGCATTTAATAAGCATTGCCCACAGATTTTTAAATCCTTAACTTAGGCAAGATCGCTCAGTTAGAGTAATAACTTAAATTTTCTAGATTAGTTGTAAAGAATTTGTACAAACAAAACCCAGTTCCCAATAAATTTAGACAGCAAGATCTCTAAAAGGAGGGCGTGGGGAGGAAAAGGAAGTGGTAGAGTGCTTGCCTTGCAAGCATGTGGACCTGAGTTTGATCCCCAGGACCCATGTTTAAGAAAAGCCAGGTATGGTGGCAAAGTCTTGTAATTCCTGCATGAAAGGGGCAAAGACAGGTCCCTGAGGCTCACTAGTCAACAAGCCCTGCCTAATCGGTGAGCTCCAAGCAGATCAGAAATCCTATTTCAAAAACCAAAACAAACAACATGAAAACCAAAGTGGATTGCTCCTGTGGAACGACACTGCATGTTGACCTCTGGCCTCCACTCACACACATTGAAACATGACACACACATCTATACTCACATGTGGGGCTGGCTAGTATTTTGTCAACCTGACACAAGCCGGAGTCATTTGGGAAGAAAGAACCTGGATTGAGAAAATGTCCTCACCAGACTGGTTCATACACAAGTCTGTGGGGGCATTTTCTTGATTAGTGATTGATGGGGAAGACCCACAGCTCACTGTGGGCAGTGCCACCGTGCTCAGGTTATCCTGGATGGTATAAGAAGGCAGGCTGAGCAAGCCATGGAGAGGAAGCCAGTAAGCATCACACTTCCATGGCTTCTGCCTCAGCTCCTGCCTTTAGGTTCCTGCCTTGAGTTCCTATCCTGATTTCCTCCAGTGATGGAGTGTGACCTGAGGATTGTAAGCAGAAATAAACCCTTTCCTCCCCAAGTTGCTTTTTGGCCATAGTGCTTTTATGACAGCAATAGAAACCCTAACTAAGATGCATGTACATCTTCACATGCACAAGGAAAAGTGAAAAGGAGGAGGAGGAGATTGGAGATAGTCAGAGGATTGAGCTTGAGAAATCAAATGTTAGCTTCTGACAGAAACAGGTGGTTGTCATGTGACTTACTGCTGTGATACAAACATGAGCCACCTCGGCCACTCCCAGGCTTACTTTCTTTAGCTTTTTAAGAGAAAAATGTACCTTCTGAAAGGTGAATGCATCTCAACGTTCAGATGCTACAGGATGAGAAAGTGTTGGGATGGCTGCCCCAAATGCCAGTACACCAGACTGTAAATGAGGGTCTGGAAATGGTACCTAGGTCAGAAGGTAATCTTACATCGGGTGTTGGGGGGAGCCCTATTTGGCACCTACATGGATAAGCACCCCAAAGGCCGCAGCTTGGAGCCTAGCTTGGGCCTCAACAGAGCTAGAAAGCCACGAGCCACTGAGGCCCCCACATCTGTTTCCAAACTTCGAACACTGAATAAACACCCAGCTCCATCAAACCACTGAGCTGGCAAGGGAAAATGACAGAATAAAGCACTTTGCTGTTCAGAAAGGCAGGAAACCATATCAAGGTGGAGAGCGAGGGGGGCCCTCCTATGATGTGGTCAGAAGTTTCAAAGCCATGTTTCCCAGTCATTCTTGGGTCCCTTTAATGTTGTGGCCAAGAGCTGGATCTCATTTCTTGTGGGCGAGCAGGTTGCAGTGGTAAGAATGATGTGCTGGGTGCTGTCCCCATCCCTCCCACCTGTGTCTGTCTGCCATCAAAATGCTATCGTGCCATATCGGGCGATGGGACAGGCTGGAGAGGAAGGTGGCCTTGCGCCGCTTGCACCACAGATGGTACTGACACTTGAGGACAGGGCGGGGAGGGTTGCCCAGGGCACATCCTCTTGAGCCTGCTATTAGTACTCACGGACATTGCAGACTGATGAGCTCATGTGGGGGAAAACAGAAATGTTTTTGAAAAAGCCAGTTTGGCAGCTTGGACAGTGCGGCTGGTTTTCGGTGCAGGAAGAAAGCAGAGGCTCTCTGGAGCTTTTAGCCTGGGAGGGAGCTACACTCACTCAGATTCATTCCTGGGAACAGGAGGCCTAGCAGCTGGGAGGAGGGAAGCAGAGGCCATGGTATCCACAGACCTCTCTCAAGAAGGGCTCCCCTAGCCCTAAAGAGTACACTCAGGACAAAAGCAATTCAGTGTCCAGCCTGATACTGTTCTTCCAAAGGGTGGCTACTCTCCTGGTTCTCAACATCAGAAAAAAAAAAATTCTTCTAAATCAATGACCAAAAAGGAGATGTCCCTTCCTACAAAATGGGCCTCAAGGTCTGAAACAAAATTTTAACCAAGAAATTGACCTGTCCAACAAACAGCTAGAGTGAATGTGGTCATGGTTCCGAGACCCCCGTGTGGCCAGTGACACAGCTCAGGTGCAGGCTCTTGCCACCAAGCCTGAGGACTTGAGTTGGATCCTTGGGACGCATATGGTAAAAGACGAGAAGCAGCTCCTGAAGGTTGTTCTCTGACCTCCATATGCCCACCCTGGCAAGTGCACACCCACACACATGCACCCACCCATCCCCCACAAATAATAATGACTGAAAGCATTAAAAAATGAAAGACTTCCTGTGACCCAGAGGCCTTCTGGTCATCTACCTCAGGACCAAAGGAGGGCTGACTCTTGCTGCAGAACAGGCTTACAACTTATTAAGGCCTTCCAGCCCCATAGACGGGTCCCACCCATGAGTAGGCTGTATTGCTATCCCTGTCCTTATGTCCTAGTGGAGGAGTTAAGGTCTCCAGAAGTTACTGGCCAGCAGGGAGGTGGGCAGCTCGGGTCAGAGCCTGGGGCTTACGTAGCATCAACGTGATGATTGCTATTATTTACAACAGTTATCTCTTCATCGGCGCTTCCTGGATGCTGGGGACTCTGCTGAGCATTTAAAATGGCTCTTTTTCCCAACACTTGGATATCATTATCTCTGACACTTTACCTGAAGAAATAAATCCCAGGCAGTTAAGAAACCAGCATGTAATTAGTAAGTGGTGAAGCTAGGATTTGAACCCATACCTCTTATGCTGTGGGTCTTTGATAAGCAAATCTTGTCCTTGTCAACATTCTGGATGTGTTTACCACTGTCCAGTTCAGGGGTGATATGGGAATGCATTTAGATAATACAAGGTCTTTGATGTTCTATAAACAGTGTCGTTTGTTTCAATATTGAAAACAAAAGGACTACAGCCAGCTCATTAAGCCCGTGGGTTCACCTGTATTCTGATGCCTGAAAACTGTAGGTAGTGCCTAATCCCTAAATACATACCGCATTTTTTCCGATACGAAGTTCCGACAATAAACCTTAGCTTGTAAATCACCTAAGAGACGGGAAGCAGCAACTAATAAATGAAATTACAACAGTTCGCTGCAATACAAGGCCATTTGCTTGTTTCCAGGATTTTCCATGTGATATTATTGAGTGGGGCGGGGGTGGGGAAGTGATTCTGGATAACTGAAACCTCAGATAAGGGGGGACTAGCAAACCTATGATGAGGTTATATTTATGTTAGCAAGGAACTTAATATGAAGAAGAAAACAGTTAATACATAAATGTCCAGGTGAGGTCAGGCTTTGGTGACCTTATTTCTGTAAATGTCCCTAGTCTAGGAACCACTGAGGCAGGGGAACTTCCTTTACGCAGCTTGGCCAAGAAGCTGTATGGTAATATTTGTTAGAGCACAAACAAAAATATGACCACAAAGCTGAGCTGCAGGGGAGAAAGCCCCACTGTAAGATGAAAAGGATGAAGTCCTTAGGCATGGCCACCTGCTCCCCATGTCCAAAGACAAAACAGACCCATGGTCATACCAGACAAGCACCTCAGATGTTTCCGACCACATCCCATGGGGACGGTCCCCTCAGTGAGGGGACCAGTGAGGAGAGTCTCCCCACACCTGCCCAGTGCCGGTACTCACGGCCAGGATGGCACGGTCCCTTTCCACAAGATCAGCCAGCTGGTGCAGCAGCTGGCCTCTCCTCAGCGCATCCAGCTGGCGCCACGGGGAGCCCCGCTGGAAGGCGGCTTGTGCGGCCTCCACGGCCTTGTCCACGTCGGGCTGCACGGCAAAACAACAGAGAGAGAGAGAGTGTCACTTTCCCGGCCACCACAGTCTGAGGGCACAGAAAACAAGGGAGCCAAGGAAGGAGGGGGCAGCCCAGAATGTCAAGCATTGAGTTTTTAAATCCCTTGCATGACGGGGGGCCTCCGAGTAATTTTTTTTTTCTTTACATGGCAACTCTTGTGAAATATTTCTGACATATTGATGTTTCATAGAGCTGTCGACCTCAAATATTTTTCTGGCTGACCCAGGTCTGAAAGGTTTTCCAGGGCAGTGAGATAACAGCTCAGTTGGCAAGTGTTTGCTGTGAAACCTGAAGATCCGAGTTCCATCCCCAGAATCCATAACGCAAAGAGAGGAACGGCTCCCCCAACCTGCCCTCTGACCTCCCAGTGAACACAGGAGTGTCACATGTCACATACACACTAATAATAAATTTAAAAAAAATAAAAGGATTTCCCATGTGTCCGCTCCATCTCCACCCACACAGAGACCACCATTTCCACACCCAGCGTGCTACTTACGGACGAGTAATAACCACGGGTCTTTGTGAATTTACTTTTTAATGCTGAGACTTGAACCTGCTAGACAAGGCTTCCACTACAGAGTCTTGCTTCTGCCCTTGATCTTTTAAAAGGACAGAAGTGAGAGGTATGCAGAGGAGACCCACCTGTCCTCATTTCAGGAAAATGGGCTCTGAAGAGCTGGTTGCTGAGAGACAAAGTCTCACCCTGCACCAAGCCTGTCTCCCTAGGGTGATGTGGCAGGTAGTTGATGAGGACCCCAGTCAGGAGAGGCCTCTGCCAAGAGCATCACCAAAGCCTTCACAGAGTGAGGGCAAGCTTTAGCAAGGGAAATGTTGGGCACTGTGGTTCTTGTCCTGGTTCCCGTGGGGAGGTCGGGGCCTCTCCAGCTGCAAGGGATGCGTAGTCTCTGTCTCTGGGTATGTAGAGCAAAATATTCATCCAGAGGATGGGAGGAACCAGAGCCTGCCACTGGGTTCCTACTTTTAGGAAGTAGGGATTTAACATCCATATACCCCCTCTGCCAGACCCACCCAGCTCCTCCCCATTTCTTTCCTTTCCAGTGTAGGGAACCACAGGGAGTCGGGTCTATGCAGGTGAGCCACTGTGCTTCCTGCCCATACAAAAACCGTCACCCGTGCAAGAAAATCCAAGTCTTCCTCACCCACTTGGCCTCTCCAATGCACATAGTAAACTATCTGTTCAGCAGGTGTGATGGTGCACACCTATAACCTCGGCGCTTGGGAGGTAGAGGCAGGAGGATCCGGAGTTGGAGGCAAGACTGGGCTAAATAGTGAGAACTACCTCAATAAACCAAGGGCTGAGGGTGATGCTCAGCACTAGAGTGCTTACCCAGCATGCAAAAGGCCCTGGGGTTGACCTGCAACACACCCCCTAAATTATCTAGCACCTGTTATCCCAGGAAGATCCCCCAGAAGCCTAGGAATTTTCCACTAGCCTGGAAAATAATGCAAGCTGGTGTCTCAGAATGGGGTACGGGGGAGAAAAGAAAGAAAGAGGGGAATGGAGGAAGGGAAGTGGGATGTGAGGGGAAAGGAAGAGAAAAAAGGAGGGGAGGAAGGAAGGAAGGGAGGAAGGAAGAAAGGCGGAAGAAAGGCAGAAGAAATCCATCTAGTACTGTAGTGGTTAAACAGAGGGTCATGTTTTGCTTCCCTCTGTAGGAGGCTGTTACCCTAATCAACTTTTCTTTAGAGGCCCTTCTAGTTAAAACACATTTTATGGCCTTGAAAGGTAAAAAAGGCTACATTCAGAGGTCCCTCCATGTCTGTGTGATAAAGGAGACCTTACACCAGGCAAAAAGGTCTACACAGACTACAGTCTCATTTCATGTGCATTTCCACAGCCAAGAAGTCAAGCAGTCATGTGACATATTACCACCCCCAGGATCATTTGGGAGCATCTTCCCCATCCTTCAAGCTCCCCCTCCCCCCCTTTTTTATGTGTCTCCTGCCAGAATGCTACTTTTGGTGAAACACACCAGCAGGAAATGCCTTCTCGAAAGATTCTTTAATGCTTACAGGTTGAAATAATTGATTTGAAAAAAAAAAAAAAACCCTTCCCTTTAGCTGTGTGCTGAAGGCAGCTGAGGTCATCCTCAGAGATGGAGAAACATCCATCAAAGATGGTGACTCTTTGCAGAAGACCATCTGTAATTGATCTCGTGCTCGGCTGTGTCTGAGCTGCACATACCGACCAGCTGCTGTGGTTGCCCTGGCCCTACCTGGAGGTGGGCCCACACGTCTTACAACCAAGCCACACGGCCTCCCCAGCCCTCACGTCTCTCTAATCGAATTACTGAGAAAAGGCGGAGAGGACCGACCTTATCGCCTTCTTCCACCTCGCAGATTTTCTCCAGAGTCGAAGGGTTGTATGTGGCAAACTTTTTTCCGCTCTTGGATCCGTGCCAGTCGTTGTTGATAAATATCTAACCGGGAAAGGAAGTGCAACAAATTAGCTTTAAATCAAAATCATACAATTTCAACGTGCTAAGGATCTTAGGTAACGTCTTGTCCGCTTTCTTCCCTGCCCCCTTCCCTGGATGTTTTATAAAGAGACCTGGAGTAGGGGGCAGAACATGGACTCACACGAAGCAACCGATGGGGAATGGCCTCACAGTTAGAACCAATTTGACATAATTAATCTAAAGCCTTTTCGAGTTATTTTTCTAAATTACATCTTCGTTTGTAGCAATAGCGTGGATTTGCCAAGGAACACCTGAATTAAATGGTTACAAGGGATGTGCACGCTGAAGCTCGCACAGGGGTAGGGCTTTAACAGGAGGGTGGGCAGGCTTGTGTACGTACAATCTGCCGGGTCTCGAAAGGCTGTAAGCTATGCATGCCCCTTCCTGCTTCCAAGCAAGACCCCCGGGACCTAGGTTTATTCGAGATTTTCCCATTACTCCTCAGGCTTCGTTAGGCCACACAGTGGCATGGTCTCTGCATCCCCTTTACAGTGTTTGCCTCCCGGGGCCTTTTACAAAGCCGGTGTTGGAACACAGAATTAACTATCTGGGTTAGAAACCTTTTAGATTACGTTAAGGGATATAGAAAACCACCATTTACATCCAGAAATAAGTAGCTCACAAAACATTATTTTATAGAAGCCTCAATTATCCAAAACATAGCTGAAAATACAGTATTTAAAAAGAATTCATCAAATTGGTGCGCTGAGACCCATTTGATTTACTCTGACTGTTTTCTAAGCACTAATCACCTTTAAAAGACGACGTTAAAAGTCGTGGCTTTGGGGGGAGGGGGGCTGGAGAGATGGCTCAGCAGTAAAGAGCATTGGCTGCTCTTCCAGAGGACTCAGATTCAATTCCCAGCACCCACATGGCAGCTCAGAACTGTCTGTAATGCCAATTCTAGGGGATCTGACACCCTCACACAGACATACATGCAGGCAAACACCAATGCACATGAAATAAAAAATTAAAAAAAGAATGTGGCTTTTGAAAGAACCAGAAACAGAGGGGACCCATAATACACAAAGCAGGTTCTGATGGCATAGGACTGTCAGCCACCAGGACAGCCAGTTTCTGGGGCCTCATTCATGCAGCCCACCCACAGGAAAGGCTGTCATGGGCCTGCCTGAATTCTACAGCCTAAAACATATCACATGACTATGTAAGTTAGTCAAATGATAATGATAGTTTTTTCGCCGTGGAGCTAATTTCAATAATGGAAGTCAATTCCTTTGGAACAGGACAAAGCCCGGCTGATAGCAGATGTGAGAGCAGTCATCCCTGAGTGCGTGGCTTGGTTGCCATTGCTTTAGACTCTCTTGCATAGGGTTTGAAGCAGAAGGAAATCAACTCAGGCTACCTCTGGAGTGAACCTCAAACACTGGCCAGGGAGGTGAGCAGAGGCTACTCCAGACCCTCAGTATGGAGTTTAGAGCCGAGAGCATGTAGTTCCAGGAGGGCATACCCATCCAACTTCTGGAAGCTCAGAGCCTTCCATGTGAGGCCAGGCCCCCAGGGAAGCATGCAAGGAAAAGGCCTGGCTACAATTACAGGTTTATTCTTCCAGCTGAAACCAAATCCAAGTGTTCACTTTTGCCATGCAGCAAGTAATTACTCGGCAACAGCGAGAAATTAATAAGCAGGGAAGGAGTTAGAGTGGAGAGGAAAGTGAAGCCAGGAGCAGGCCCATTTGAAGGAAGATGAAATTTCGTCGGTTAGATAATAGAGACTGTCAGTGAAAACTGCTGATTCTAGGTCCTTCCTGGTATCAATTCCAAGGGGGAGGGAAAATGAGAAGGTGGCAAAACGGAGTCTAAAGAGCAGGGGATGGAGGCAGACTGCGGTGATCGGATGTCTGCTCTATGTACCTCATCTCTAGACACACCCTTCAAAAAATATACATATTACCTGGTTGTTCGTGACATTGGTCCTTAGACCTTGCCAACCAGCGACCTCCAATAAAAACTCCAGCCTGACTGACCATATTTCTCCATCACAGTGTTTCTCATTGAGCGAAGCTGTTTTCATTATCCTACTAGTAAGTGATCTGGTAAGTGGTTCCCACTGCTGGGTTTTTTTTTTTTCCACTAAAGCAACTCATAAACACAAATGAAGAAACAGTCCCGGGCGTGGCCCACCACCGATGCTGCCTGAATTGTTGTGAATCATAACATGCTAGCTGACAGGTCTAGAAAGGAACTGTCTTCGTTGACTTATGAACCAGCAGGAACAGGACATGACTGAGCTATAAGGTTGAAGATACTTTGAGATGTAAAGAGAATTCAGGTTTTACCAAAGGACCTGGAAGGCGTGCTGGGCTGGATAGAGGTAAAAGTGATGGTCACAAAAGCAACTTCCATTGGACTCAGCTAAATTCAAAATGCCTACATTTTCGGGAGATTTGGGGGAATTTTACTTCTCATGAAAGAGATAGTAAGATTTGTATTTTCGTGAATTAAAACACTTTTGAAAGAGAACCTCTGCTATTGGAAGACATTTTATAAAGAAAGTGTGTCCCTAAAATGGAAGGGGCTGCCATCTTCTACGATCAGTATGGAGACCCTCCAGAGGACCCTCCCTCTCCTCACCAGAATCACTCACATGACCCTATGCCCAATATAAAAATCTGAGGAAAATGAAGGAGCTTTGATAGAGTCATGAAAGCTGGTAGATCGTCCTGCCATGGCCTGAGCTCAAACCGGTCCTCCATGTTGAAGTACAGTGAGTCAGGAAAACCGCACACCCTTGCTGGCTCCATGCTTCACCCGACTGTTTGTCCCGGGCCTGGAATCTGCTCTTCCACATCTTTGGCTCCCTTCCGTCGCCCAGGGCACCCTAATAGTACAAGGCTCACCTTGGCCTTTTAATTCTTATAGGCGGGCTCTGCAGAGGCACTCAAGGAGCAAGGAGGGAGCAGGCAGAATCAATAAGGGGTGGAAGGTGTAGCATGATGTCAGGCTGTTGGAGAAAGTACCTCCTGGAACCTTCCAAGGATCCCAGCTCTCGGTCCTCGGGCATCTTACCATGTTTCCTCAGCCTTGATCAGACACACCCGAACCTTCAACCCACAAAGGGGGAGGGGGCGCTGTCAGGACAGCAATCACTCCTCTGAGAGCCTCCAAGGATCCCCTCTGTAAAGGCTGCAAAGGCACCTTAAAAGTGTTCCTCCGGGGATTCGCCTAAGAAGAGGCCAACTTTTTCTGCCAGGTCGACTGACGACAGTTGTGGGAAGACACAAGACACTAAGCAAAGGGACAGTCCTGTTCACTTTCTGGTTGCTGTGGTGTTTTACAGAACTGTAAAAACAAAACAAAGCCACCGCCCCCGCTGCCAGAACAAGAACCGCATCACGGTTGGGGTCTGAAAAATGAAGCCATTATTCCTACCGTTCCCAGCGCTGGCGTTGGAATCCTCCCTCTAAAGCTGATACGATTAAGGAAACGACATTTGAAAAACTTTCAGACCTTCCAGGGCTGTGCCTCTCTTGATTACAGAGCCTTCCTTGGGAAAACAGTTCATGTAAATGCCATGCAATTTATATGTCGGCATGGACAACTGTGGGGATTAAATGCCAACGGATCAGAGTCTGAAGGCCACACATCGTGGCCTGCCGCCTTCACCTTTAGATTAAAATTATTCCAGAGGCATAATTGCTACTTTTGAAAATAAAATTGATGAGGGTAGTTTCTGAGCATTGGGACAGCTGGAGGGGAGCTATGGATACGATGTGCAAATAAGATGGGTTGAAGTTTCCAGACCTGAAGCCAAAAGCTGTCCTGGATCTGAGTCCCTCAGACATCCCGCATCCAGCAGGCACAGAGCAGCGCATGCATCCCAGAGTTTACGGTTGTTCTTCCTCCGGGGACTCTGCTCTGTTCCCACATATCACCATTGTCCCTGCAGCTCAGAGCAGGTATCTCATCACTCTGCCTGTTCCAGCCTCCCAGGAAAGGGCAAAGCCTCCTAGGCACTGTCTGTAGCCTCGTTCAACCCGGCTCAGCTTCCCTAGGCCCAGTCCTCGGATGCTCACCAGTGATCTCTATCCTCCCTCCTCAGGTCGACTAGTAAGCTGGGTTCAGGCTGAGCACACCGAAGATACCAGATCCTTCTCTCATTGCCCAGGAAGACCTACCTCCCAGTTGCAGTTCCCAAAGTGGCGCATAGTTGTAACTCATCTTGGAGTCCTCAGGTACCTCTAGCCCTACCCACAGCCCAGGTCCTCCAGACCAGAAACCCCTCTGCCAAGAAGTCCCTGCTCGCCCAGTCACTATTGCAAGGACCAGCACTCAAAGTGGGCGATGGCCCGGGCACATCGGGGCCTCTGCAGGCTGTAACTCCGCAGCTTGGGTGCTTGCGGAGTTACACGCTTGCTCCTCGGGTTTGGGGGCTTAAATCGCCGAGCCAGGGGCGCGGGCGCCCCCCAAAAAGTGAGGTTTCCGAGGAGCCGGACCCCACCAGAGACTCTCAGGTATGGGCAGCTCCCTGTGGACTCCCAGCAGGGTTGGCTCCTGGTCCCCGCTTTCCCTACCAGACTGCTCGGCGCGGGAGTCCGAGGCCGTCGGATGGAAGGGGAGTCCTCCTCACCTTGGTGAACTTCACCTCCAAGTTGCGGATGGGGCGCGGCAGCGCAGGCGGTTTCCCATCCGGCTGTCCGTTTTCCACAGCCCCGTTGGTGGTGGCCATGGCTGGTCTGCGCTCCCCAGCCCGAGGCGTCCCGAGTCCCCGACGCACCGGCTCTGCCTGGGCGGTGCGCAGCCTGCTCCGGGTGACAGCTCCGCGCCTTTATGAGCGCCCCACGCCTCCCGCCCAAGGGGCCGCCTAATTGGCTGCAGGACCGAGGAAGGGAGGGCGGGCGCGGGAGGGGAGGAGGGGACCGGGCCGCCGCAGCCACCCCTCCCGCTGTCCCTGCCCCTGCGGGAGCCGGACGGCGACCTGGGCTGCGGCCGGAGTGAGCTCTGCGTATGGCCGGGCGGCCACACCGCGGGCTTCTGCAGCCCAGGAGGCTGTCCTTACGCGAGCTCCGAGAGGAACTTCAGGGCCTGGAACTCGCAGGACAGGTCAGGGAGCTGGCGCGCCGCGATCGCGGTAACAGACCCCTCTCCAGGCAATCAGAAGACTTTCCCGGAGGCACCTGTGGTCCCCGGCCGCCGCAGCGGCTCCTTGCACTTGACCAACTTTGGCGGGAGTGAGCGCTCGCTCTGGGGCCCTCCGCTGCTCCTGGAATCTGGGCATCGGGCGGGCACCACCCATCGCTGCCTTGGCTCGGGGTCCAGAGGCCAGACGCCTGCACTCCATTCTGCCCAAGCTAGGGCCGTCAGTGGTCAGAGGTCCACTCTGAGCAGGGCCGGCCGCGAACTTCATTCACACCCATGAAAGAAGGCAAAAGCTAGGCGACAGCTCTTATGTACTTCACTTGGGAGCCTTCTGGCTGCTGGTCCTCTGATCTTCATAAGCACACACCATCCTCGGGCCCAGCCCAAGGGAGACTATTATTTAATATTTGAAACGCATGAATTAAATCTCCGTTTAAAAAAAAAAAAGAGAGACACAAAAGACATGAGATCTTTGCAGCTATCTGCTTTCAGACTCAAAGTTCTTAATGTTTGTTTCTCGAAACTGCCAAGAAGGGGTAGGGATGAAGGCATGTCCAGCTCCTCTTATTTTGCCATTTAGGGGGTGATCCATTCATCCCAGGAACTAGTCTTAAGCCCCATATGAAACTTCGAAAAGCGTCTCACCCAGGTGTAGGGTGGTTTCATCAAAGACTGAGGCATAGGGTGGTTTCATCAAAGAGTGAGGCTTGAACTCCCCCACAGGAGAGGTGGTACAATCTCCGAGAGGCTCAGCCATCTCTTTCTGTGAGGAATCCTAAGGGAGTCGGTGAAATGGCTCCTCTGTTCTAGTGTCCATCTCTGTTCTCTGTGTCTTCCCTGGAGTGTTACTAGGCGGCCTTCTGGATAGTCGAATAAGCTGTGAACCTTTGGAAAGGTCCCACTGGAGCTCTACTCTCTCTGATGGTGGGAAGGTCTTCTGCTGTTATAGGTTTGAGCACACAAGTGAGACTGGAGGACTGTGAGCCCCCAAATGATTGAGGACTGACAGACATCTGAGAATCTGCCTTTGACACTAAGGTAACCAACACTCACCCCTCATCTCCCCTGCCCTTCCTGGGCTTTCTGCTTGTGTGGCTGGTCCCATGACTCTCACCTTGGTCTATTGAAAACATCTAGGATGTCTCCCACCAGGGTCCCTAGATGCTGAGTCCCATCATGTGAGTGTTTTTGAAATAGTAAAAGACCCTCCCCTGTGCAGTGGCCAAGGACCAAAGGCTGGCAGTTGTCACAAGCTATCAGAACTCCCATCCCACAAGTTTACCTGAGATTCTGCCTGGGTTATCAGTTTGTCAGGTCTTTAAGAAAATACAAACTCCAAAAATGTACAGAGGACATTGTATTTATTAAATAATCACTGGACGGATGAGGGAGGGAAATGGGATTGGGAAGTAGAACTTTGCTCAAAGGTGGATAGTGGTCACCACCAGCTGCAGAGTGGGTAATGCAGGTAGCCTCCACTCACACCCCAAGACTCCCTCCTGACCTGTGGCATCTGCAGAGCCTTTGAGTCACTGGCAGTGCCACAGACAGAGAACTCACCTTTGACTCTTTTTGCTGATTCCCATGTGATCCTGAAGTCAGAGCAGAACACTCAACTCTAGACCTTCCCTGTAGTATAGGCAGTTCCCAAAGAGCAGGTGGGGGTGGGGGGGATGAACTTGGCTCTGGGCTTGTCCTGACTGGAAGACTCTTCCTCCACTCCCCTTGGCTTGTCATTCAGCAGGCAAGGAGAAGCTGAGATGCTTAAGTTCCCATTTTACAGGTGAGTAAACAGAGGCAGGTGGCTACTTGCCCTGGACATCATTGTCTTAGAGGAACCAAAGGCAAACAGTGGGAGAGGGTGGTGCAGGATGTGAGGAAAGGTTCCTTTTAAATTTCTCTGTCTCATTTATTCACCCCAGGATATGCCTGTGTCCCAAGGTGGCCCCATGTCACCCGATGCAGTTAAGATAATAAGTGCTTTATGGGGCGATAAAACAGTGGGGTTGTCCCTTCTGGCTATGTCTACTAGGAACCAAAGTCTTGGTCTTGGCCACAAGGATGTGGCCCTAGGGATTAAAGGAGGAGGGACTCATTACTTTGCACAGTGGGTCATCAGGTGTTTGGGAGCTCCCTGAACCTGGTGGTTGGTGAGGGCCCAGCCTCCCTCCCCCATCCCTGCCTCAACCCCAGCTGTGTGTTCACGGGGTGGACACTGGAGCGCTGAACTTTCATTTCCTCTCCTGTGACCCCCTTCCCACTTCCCAGCACTTGGGAAGACTCAAGCAAGAGAATACTGGATAAACTGTAAAGTGCTGTGTACAGGTCTGCTCTTAATTCTCTCGTTTTTCCTAGCAGACGTTTCTCCTTAGAAGTCAGCACACTGCCCTCAGACGTTTCTCCTTAGACGTCAGCACACTGCCCTCATTCCTTCCTGGCTTATGGAGCGGTCGCAGCCCACACTTTCCTGCTAATTTCATTGTTTTGTATTCAGGTTGGTGGTGCTGGCACTGTCTGAGACTGGGCTTCTTGGCATGTGTGTCACGTGATCTGGGACTACGTTGAAGGCTTGTTGGTGTGATAAACATTCAACAGAAATAAGCATCATGAGGGCAGTGTGGAGAGATGGTTTGGTTCCCAGCACCCACGTGGCAGCTCACAACTGTCTATAACTCCAGTTCCAGGGGATCTGACACCACTGTCTGGTTTCTGTGGCTGTTGCACATATGTGGTGTGCATATGGACGTGCAGGTGAAGCACTCGTACACGTATAAGTGAATGAATAAATAAACAGTTTTACAAAGCGTGGGGACTGGAGGAGTGGCTCAGTCACCTAAGTGCTTGCTGACTGAGCAGGGGGACCTGAGTGGGATCCTCAGCACCTGTGTGAAAAAGCTCTTCACGGCAGGCAGCCTGTGCCTGTAATCCCAGCACAGGATTACATGGATAGGTGGAAACAGGTAGATTCCCGGAGGTCACTGGCCAGTCAGTTTCTTGGATATGAGGAGTGACGAGAAAGTCACCTGATATCAACGTCCGGCCTCCACACAAATACGCATGTCGGAAAAACTGAGATGAAAGAGGACAGACAATGTCTCTCACATCCCAACCTAATTCCCTTTTCAAACCATGAGTGTTTGTGGGAGGTGTCAAAATCTATAATAAACGTAATTCATAATGGGTAGCACAGAATCTACCCTTTATTTTACTCTATTTCAAGTCTGGTGTCTGAGCCTCTGTGAGGAGTGTCTGGACCTTTTGGGGGTCTCTAGCATCCCGGAACTGTCTCTTTGCCCAAACCACTCACCTCACTCAGCAACTAGGAGTCTGACCTAATCCAGGTCCATGGGTGTGCGCCCTGAAAGACTTCCCAGAGAGCTGAGCTTTTCCGACAATGAGGTTCTTTGAGAAACGGAAGGCAGTGCTATTCTTAGGTGGCCTCTGGTGGCTCAGGACAGGTAACCCAACCTCAGTTTTCTTGGCTATAAATGGGGGTGACAGGTGCTCTAATACTAAGGCAAGGTTGATTTCATTATGAGTACTTCCTTACTAGGATCACCGAAGCATTGTCTGTATTTTGTGGAAACTGTCCAATATTGACTCAATTCATTTGAACAGGCAACTTCTTACCATTCAAATTTTATAAATTATGATTCCTTACATCCTCCTTCCCGATGCTACAACTTTGTGGGAACATGCAAACGAATCTGCTTTCCTATGTTCTCCTAGCTTGCTTTTGAGGTGACAAAAAATACTTTGATCAAAAGCAACTTAGGGGAGTGAGGAAAGGGTCTATTTGGCTTATACTTCCAGGCCACAGTCATTGAGAGAAGTCGGGCAGGAATTCGAGGAAGGAACCTAGAGGCAGGAACCATGGAGGAATGCTGCTTCCTGGTTCATTCAATGGCTTATCCTCAGCTAGCTGCTTTTCAGATACAGCCCAGGTTCACCTGCATAGGGATGGTGCCACTCACAGCGGGCTGAGCCCTCCTGCATCGATGGTCAATGAAGACAGTCTTTCACAGACATGGTCCTAGGTTAATCTGATCTGGGCAGTTCCTCAATTAAAGTTCCCTCTTCTAAGATGATTCTAGGTTGTGTCAGAAAAAAAACTAATCAGCACAAGTGTAAATCAGCTTTCTGGTTCTGAAACAAAATGCCTGGGACAAGTGTCTGGCTATCAGCTCATACTTCCATGGTCCATAGGGCCTGTTTGCTTGGGCCTGTGGTGAGGTAGCACGTCATGATCAGAGCAGGTGGCAGAGTTCACCTCACATTGACTGGGAAGCAAAAGAAAGAGAAAGATAGGACGTAGCCAGGGGGCCGAATATCCCCTTTAGGACACACCTCCAATGACTAAATAGCCTTCCATTAGGCACTGCCTACTAAAGGTATCACTACAGAATAAAGACCAAAGCTGTAACATGCGGGTCTTTGGGGTTCATCACATATTCAAACCACAGTAACCAGGATGATGAGAGGGAGAAGCAGCCCACGCAGGAGGAAGGTGTGTTGGCTAACACAAGCAAAGCAAAGGCTGAAGGGCTACCCCATTGCCTCTTTCAGCTGCTCTCTCCTCAACCCTGCTCGCCCTTTATGATCCCAAGGAAATGTCTTCCACATGAACACACAGTGACCTGAGGTAAATCAAAACCCCAACCAGGCAGAAGCAAACAGAGAACCAATCATATAAAAACAAAGAGAATACATTACAATATTTGTGGGTCTGGCCTTGATGAGACCTCACACATACAGTCTGACAGCACATGGCTTCTGGAACTTTCCTGTCTTCCAGTGGTTAGGAATTGTGACAAGGCCAGGGAAGAACACGCGGGTAAGGATGACAGCTAGTTGACCTTCCAATGTTCTCTTCTTTCTGGCCATAACAACCCTACATTAGCAGGGGCAGCAATATGTTTTGATAAAAACATGTTTACCAGTTTCTCTTGCAGACAGAGGTGGTGGAAGAAATATAAGCTGAAGTCTTGGCTTGAGCTTCCATGGGGTAGAGTCAGGTCAGGGACCCTTTCATTCCCATTGCCCGGAACACAGACACAGGGCTGAGGCTGCAGCAGCCGTCCTGTGACAGTTAAGCACTTGCGAAGTGGAATTTTAAGATAAGGATTTTGGAGTAGACAAAGGAAGAACCTAGACCCTGATGATCCTGGAGCCAGCCTTTTGCTCTGGATTTCCTTCACTGGCTTTCTTCCATATAAGCAAAGGCTAGACCCTGTCTTATTAAAGACTCCTGCTGAGATTGTCACCCTGAACTGGGTGTATAAACCCAACCCATCACTGTGACAACAACCAAAAGCCTCCAGTGGAGTAATTATGTCATTTTTATATCAAAAGAACAGCCTGTTAAAAAAAATGTTCTCTCCATCAGCTATCTGGAGCTTCTGCCCTAGGGCTGCAAGAGGCTCCATGGGTGAAAGTGTGTGCTGCTAAGTTCTCCTCGTTTGTTTAATTCCTGGAGCCCACTGGAAGGAGAGAGGCAACTCCACATGTTCACATGTACGTGTCCACCCCCCCCACACACACCAATTTTTAAAATGGTGTAGATATACTGTGTTTATATCATATGGGAACTTTAAAACAATGGCAAAACCAACCCTGAGAAGGAATAAATGAATCTACTTCACTGATTCATTCACAGCTTTCATTGCCTAAATTGAACAGTGGGATACCACCTAAGGAAGAGAACAGCTTGGTACAAATGTCCCAACAGAGCTGGGCAGGCAGCCCTCCATACCATAGCTCCTTCTTGGGGTTCACTATGTTCTGAATGAAGCCCCGCCACCAGGAGAGCTGCCCTGAGTTCCAAGGTTTCTGTGCCACCCAGCCCTGAAGGGTGCGTGGCTGGGCTGGCACTCCCTCTGGAGAATAAGAGGCAAGGGTTTCAGTTTTAAAGTATATGCAATATCACTGTGTCTAACCACTGCATGGCTCTTATAGCGCCCCACCCTTCTCAGAACCATCACTGGACGTTCTCAGTGATGCCAGAAGTCGTTTGCACGAACTTCTCAGACATTGTCAGACTTGAAAGACTCTAAGGTTTGAACCAGATTTGAATGTTTGAGCTCTTGAGCTCAATTTGATCAAGACAAAACAGGCCTCCTGGTTAGAAGAGAAAGTGTTAAGGGGCCGATAGAAGAAAGAGACTAGGGAGAGTCTTGGACACAGAATGATTCTCACTGAACAATGGTGTTGTTCACTTAGGCCCCAGTGAATCAGAAACATACATATTAGATTTCCTTTGAAATACACACGGGTGTAAGAATGCTGGGAAAGGGGACTTAGCAGGAGATGTTTTGCCAAACCGAAAATGTTTGAAAAATAATTTGAGTATGTTAAGGTTTGGCAAATCGCTCTTGGGTTCATCTCTGCTGGCCCCACAGTGAGAAGTCTGTCCCCCTGCCCTTCAGCTGGGACATGCTGTAAAGCAGCACAGATTTCTGAGGAATCCTTCCTTGGAGTTTTGCCTGTACTTGGATCCTGGGGTGGAGATCATGGTGGGGGGAAGTGACTGCTGAAGTCTATGCTGTCGTGAGGCTTCCTCGGGAATCCTCCTGTAACCACACCCTGATTGTGAATTCATTGGCAGAGTTTACACTCCTCTGTACAGCACGTCATGTCTGAAGGTGTAACAAGCCTGTTTGTGCTATTCTTTACCTAACTCTTCCATATGGCTTTATGATGATCCTAATACCCTCATCCCATTCCCAGGGGACTGGACCGGCTTCATGAGTGACTACAGCACTTTCCAATTGATCACACTTTTCATTCTAGAGCAGGTATTCAAGCATTGGGTTTGCATTGCATTATATCATGATGTTATGTATCATATACTTACTGTGTTACTGTAAACATAGTTTACCAATTAAGGGACAAATTACATGTAGGGTAGTTTCCATTGGTGATAGCAAATCAGCATAAATATGAGGAATAAACATAGGCTTTTCATGGCCTACATGTGTATCTAACGAAGTCCACAGAGACTTCAGCTAATAATGAATTTCTGCCCCTCTTTTATCCCATGAAACATCAGTGTGCATTTGCACCTGCTTGTGCCATAGCGACTACCTTGCACTTCCTCTGTTGGCCACTAGATGTCACGGGACCAAGTTGAGTAGGAAATGGCCACGAAAACATATTCTATAGAGAAGACACACAGGCATTCTCTTCCCAAAGACAAACAAACAGCTGTATGAGAGGTTACTGAAGTTATAGCCCCAAACTTCAGTGTGCCGTAGGCACAACCAGAACTGCTGCCTCGCGGGCTTCACCATAAGTCCGACAGGTTGCCATTTTTGAGGTCAGTGAGACAGAGGTGCCAATCACAGGCCAGGATGGACTTGGGCCTGACACCTGTTCTGTGCCATTCTGCTCTTCTGTTGAACTTGGGAATGATGATTCCCTCCCAGCAAAGGGGTCACGGGGATTAGACAGCAGGTGTCATGTACCCAGTGTACCAGAAGCGATCACTGCAGCCCGACTCTTGAGGGAGCCAACGAAAACCACTGTCCTGAGCGTCACCTGATCCTTATCCCCCAAAGCTTCTCCTGAAGGATGGATGACAAGCAAGGACCCTGTAAAAACAAATGGGCCAAGAAATTGCAAAATGGTTCTAAGTGCCAAGAGATACTGTGTGTAGATTGAAGGCCAGCCTGGCAGGCAGATAGGTGGTGGTTCTTCTTGGGCACTTGCCAGCTTTATTACCCGGCCTCCTTTACCTCAGAGTCCTCACCTTTAAAGTGATGCTGGCACCCATTCCTGGAATGAGAATCCTGACAGACATCCTTGCTGTGGGAAGGCCAGTTGCTGCTTGGTGAGTGGAGGGCAGTATGTTTATGTCTCTTGAGACCCTCTTGGTAGAGAGAGAGACTCTAGGCCGTTCCTTCATCACAAGCCAAGAAACTCCTGGACTGGTGGGTAGTTTCTCAGCCCTTCCAGAACTTTTTTTCTGGTCTTCTTCGTGGGCAAGCCACAGGTGGGTTCCAACAACTTCAGAACCATGGGAAGGGAGGTCATCACAGGAGAACTCAGAGAGCTTTGTGTATACGCATGTTTCATCTGACGTTGTAGACACTTTGGAGTACTTTCTAGAAATCTCCCTGACAAGCTTCAGAAAGCCCAACTTGGCCTTTGCCTGTTTCTCTTCCTCTGTTTTATTTAGCCAAGTCAGGGATGATTTTTCTCAAGATTTAGCTGCAAGGTATTTTCCTAGGCTGCCTCTCAGGCAATGCTTGGCACTGTAATGCTATGTTGAGAAGGATCATCATAATATCTTGATTGATTAGCTATGTCTGCCATGGATAAAGAGATGAATCCAAGTCCAAGAAACCAGCCTGTCACTCTGGAATATGCATTGGAATCTAGAATCTTGTTGCTGGACATGCTCCATTTACAGTCAGAGGAGGACATCTCAGGAGTTGGACATTCTAATCTGCTACCAATACACATCTAACAGGCATCCTCTCTACATCAGCAGAGTATGGGTGCTTGTTAGTAATGCTGACTCTTGAGCCCAGTCCAAGGCCCACTGAGATAGAATATGCAAGTTGATAAGATCTCCAGAAACTTCAGTTCTGCACGGTAGTGTGAGAAAGCTTGCCGGGCCTGGTCGGGTTAATTCTTTTAAGGGAAGCAGCTTGGCTCCACCTCATCAGGAGGGCTGAAATGAATCCCTCTTCTCTTTTCAGTTTTCGGCTTAATTTCAATCAGCATGGCATCATGTTCCCCTGCGAGCTGAACGGAAGCTCAACACCCAACTGAGGCCCTGCTCTTTGGAGGCACTGGGCAGTTATCTCCCAGGAGACAGCGTTAGAGATTTTTAGTTAATACTTTTACAAGAGTCAAGTCTAGCAACACCAAGGCAAAACTATTAAAAAGAGGTTATGTCTCCACCTTAGCAGATAAAAATGTTCTTTTACTAAGAAAGCCAGGCTTAAAGACTATTCAGGGCAGTGTGAGGGTTTGTCCTAGGACAATTGGAGAGATGGATGGATCATGGGACATGAACCTTAGGGGCAAGGGTTATAGCAAGCTGATTTCTCAGAATGCCTGAAGTGGGACAGGTATGGCTAGTGGATGGTTGAAGCAGGGAAGAAGAACATAGCAAGGAGACAGCTCCCCTACATCACGTTCTCAGTGTAGATAGTTGAAGTAACTAGTGTTGGGGACTCTAGTGTTGTCGGCTTCCTCTTCTGCATCAGGAGGTGGGTTTGCAGAGCTCAGCTATGGAGATGGTATGGTGTTGTGGTGCTAGACTGTTTGGGAAATGGGCATTTCCAAGGGATGTGCCAGGTGAGGCAGGGCATGTGCTCATTCTTCATCTACTCGAGGAAGGGTTTCCAAAGTCTCAATGCACTCACTGGCCAAGTTCATTCTTAACTTTGTTCCCAATGAGATGGCATGGAGGTTGCTTCAGGAAAGATACACTTTTCTGAGCCCTCTGTAGGAAGGCTAGGCTAGAAAGAAAGTCAGTCCTCTGTATGCACAAGCTCTGCATTTGTCTGTTCAACCAACACTAGATCCAAAGCATGGGGAAGAAAGGGCATCATACTGGATGAGCACAGGAATCTATCTTGTTACTGTTTCCTAAACAAGCAAGTATGGCCGCTGCCTGCATGGCATCACATTGATATGTCCTGTAAGCCATGAGGGATGGTTTACTGTGTAGGAGGATGTGCACTGGTCTGTGTGTATACTACATCCTTTTCTACAGGAGGCTTCAGCATCTGGGGATTTGAGATCCTGAAGGAGAACTGTACTGTCTAAAGCAGAACATCTTAAAGTGTGGTGAATGATCAAGAAAGAAGGTTTCAGCACAGTGCCATAGAACTGATGTTTTCGTCGTCACCCAAAACCTCACTTTAATTTGTTCTAGAAGTGTTGGCCCAATGCAACTCAAAAGGTCAAAGATGGAGCAAGCTGGAACTTCTGCCTGACCTCCACCACTCTCCTGCTTGACCCCGACTCCTAACCTTCTACCCTTGAGTCCACTGCTCACACTGGAAACACTCCTAGACGGGCCTCTGTCTGTCCCACAGCGACCCATGCTCTTTGCAGACCCAGATGTCAAGGCTTTCTGTCCCTGAATCCCTGTTGTCTGGCTCTCCCCCCAAGGCCTTTGCCCTCAATCTGACTTTTGCCCTCTCAGACTGACCGTGCTCTCTCTCCCATCTTTGGAGGACTGGTCTCTTCCCATTGTGAATTTTGGGGCAAATACTTTGTTCCCTGAGGACTCCCTTGACCAACAGTCTGTCTGAGATGGCGCATCCACACTTCCATCTGCCCCTCTGTCTTCATGGCTCTGCTACACATTTTCTATTCATTTGCTATCTGGACTTCTGATTTTCCAATGGAAGTCTTGGCCACAGAGATGCTTCCACTAGCCGCAGGTAGAACCTTGGCCCAGGACAATTTGATCCTGGGTCCCCCAAGCAGTCCCAGAGTATTTACAAGGCTCCTTATGTACAGGGCATGTTCACCCCTGGGCACTGGATAGTTTATTAGGAGGTGTGTGGTAAATACATCAGAAATAATCTTTCTAGAAGAAATGAAAATAGGCTTATGTTGGAGTAATGAAAAGCCATCTCTTGGTACCTCTACCCATGCTTGAGATGTGCATGGATGAAACAAGATCACTGGCTAGCCCAGTGCCACAGCCCTGGTAGAGACCACAGCCATCTCCAAAACTATGTCTTTTACATTGTAGATGAACAGTAGAGACACAGAACAGGCAAAGTTCAGAGCCACAACCATCAAGTCAACAGAAACTGAGCTGGGATGGACAAGGGACAGCGGGTCCTCAGTGCAGTGCTATATAGCATGGGGATCCAGCATATGCCATATGCCAGGGCATCTCCATGAGGAAGTGGGAGGGCCACTCCAGAACAGAAGGCACTCTGTTAATCCTTGGTGTTTTGCAGTCCGTTATGAAGCAGCATATGAAATGGACACCATGTTTCAGAGCCACAGGGCATTGCTTCTGCTTGTGATGGCCTTGCGATTCAGTTGGGAACTTAGCTATGTCCAGGTGGATTAATTAGTGACTGATTTAAGATCTTAGTAGCATACTTGAGAGGAAGGAGTTTGGGTAAGGGATGGTGTTCCTGGGTATAGGGAAGATGTTTTAAGAGAAGAATATCTAAGAACGTGTGTCATCCTTGTATTGAACATGTAAGTTGGGACCGTTGGCTCAGATAGATTGCAGCATCTTGGGGACTGGCTTCATGTCCCGGGAGGGACCTGTGCAGACTGCCCTGGGCTCTGGGACTAGGAGCTGTGGCACCTGTCCCCAGCATCCTTTGTACCTGCTATTTCTGCACCACCCCAGCATCTCCCTCAGACATACTTCGAACCTGTGGTTTTCTTTTTCATTTTTTTTTTTATTTTTGAGATTACAATGACATTTCACCTTTCCTGTTCCTGCCTTCAAACCTTCCCATCGGCCCTTCCCCTCTCTCCTTCAAATTCATGGCCTCTTTTGTCATTGTTATTACACATATGTATGTATATACACACATACTCCTAAATATAACCTGCTCAGTCCAGGTAACATTTCTTGTACCTGTATTTTCACTGGACAACCCGCTGGTGCGCTCTTCCCTGGAGGAGATCACCTCTCCTGCTCCTAGATCCCCCCAGTTGCCTAGTTCTTTGTGTGGGGTTGAAGCTTCTTGGGCTTTTCCTCTCCACGT
>CABHPH010111730.1:0-39207 GCA_902168325.1 Peromyscus nudipes
GGGGGGCAAAGCAGGTGATCTCTGTGAGTTTAAGGCCAGCCTGCTCTACATAAGTGAGCTTCCGACCAGCCAAGGACACACAATGAGAAACTGTATAAAAACAAAAAACATAATAATAACACAAAACCAAACAAACAAAAGGTGCTGTGGATGATTGATTGATAAATAAAACACTGATTGACCAGTAGCCAGGCAGGAAGTATAGGCAGCACTAGTAGAGAGGAGAATTGTGGGAAGTGGAAGGCTGAGTCAGAGAGATGCTGCAAGCCCCCATGAGAAGATGTTAAGATACCTGTAAGCCACGAGCCACGTGACAACTTATAGATTAATAGAAATGGGTTAATTTAAGATATAAGAACTAGATAACAAGAAGCCTGCCACGGCCATACAGTTTGTAAGCAATATAAGTCTCTGTGTGTTTACTTGGTTGGGTCTGAGTGACTGGGGAACTGGCGGGTGAGAGAGATTTTTCCTGACCATGGGCCAGGCAGGACCAGAAAAACTCCAGCTACAAATGGCGTCCAACGGGTTGGCAAGAGTTTCCACCTAAAACCTGAGAAAAAAGATTCTAAAACAGAGCTAAAAACAGCTTCCTAGTTGTCTCTCTCAAGTTGGTGGGTTCACGGCGTGCGTGTTTGACTGGCAGTATGGCGGGAATGAGGCGTCTACAAGTGGCACATTACGCTGCATGGTAGATTTAGTCTTTGCTAGTACAAAGAAACAGAGGTTTCTGGGCTACATGCTGCTTTGATAGAACTGCTTCTGATAGTTGATGGTACACATGGCTCCAGACCCAGAGCTGGCAGTAAACTGTACCACCGCCATGTTGGGAAGCTGAGGTGGGTGGAGCCAGCAGGCACAGCAGCTGTTTCAGTCTTAGAAATGCTGCAGTTTAAAGCAATAGGTTCACAATAAGACGGATTCAGATGAAATAGTTTACAATGTGTGTAAAATACATGTAGGCTTGAAAAAAAGGAATATATACAGTTATATAAAGAAATACATAGTTTTAAAAAATAAAGTCTTTAAAGAGACAGTAAAATTAATATAAAAAATAAGCCACGTAAAGATGGATATTACACAGAGAATCTGGATTGTGTTGTCTTTGGGATTCTTAACTGCAAAAAACATTTGATTGTAAAAAGCTGTTGAGTTAAGCCAATATGTATTTTTTAAAGATACCTTGATTTCAAAATTTGGATCTAAGGATATGTTGCTTTGGAAAGGAGGCTCTGCTTTTGTTACCACAGAACGCCAGAGGCTATGGATTTGTCCAGATTAAGATACATCAGGTTTGACCAGCCAAGACCCCCTAAAAGGTCTCTGATGACACCATGGTCCAGATGATCCAACATCCAGAACCGTTTCAAGGCAACTGGCTCAGACGATACACCCTCACAGACTACTCCATAATCCTAAAATTTTCTTTGTGTCCCCATAAGATACAGTGCCCCCCTCCAGCAGAAAGTAGTAAGAGAAGCTACACCCAAATTCCCAAATATACCAAGCTGGCTTTGGAGATGGAATTGGCTCACTCTTTCTCTAAACCCAAACATCATATTGCTTAAAAAAAAAGTTAAGAAATTCTTTTGTCCCATATCAGAAGAGACCTCTAGTGTGGGACAGAGAAAAACCAATATTTTTATTTAAATCAGGTTGATTATAAATGCGATCTCTTTCTAAAGAAGAAAAGGGGATATGGTATAGATATGATAGGATGAAAGGGTAGATTATTGAATCTACTTTTAAAGAGCAACTTGTTTAAAATGTTTTACATTGCTATGGATTTTAGTTTATTGATACAAGTTTAAACTTAATTTGTTATACTGTATATATATTTCTACTCTTGTTTGAGGTATTATGTTTATGTAACCCATTTAGGTTGTAATGGATAATTAAGAAATACAGATTAATAATTAGTCTTCTATGATAATCATACTTGTAGCCATGTTAGTTAAGTTTTCTAGGTATACATAGATATATTTCAGATAGATAATCTTCAAACACTTCAAAGACCTACAGAATATGGCATTTAAAAAGTTTTAAAAATTTAGACTTACTGGACAATAAGACATGTGCTCCTGGCAGCACCGATTTACTTCAGAGAGGAGGATGGGCATCAAAGATACTCCATATGGAGTTTATCTTCACCTTGGTAAAAATAGCCATTTGGGCAAGAAAATGTTCTCGCCTGGACTGCTTGATCAGCTGGACATGAAGGACCCATAAGAAGGTGACTATTTAACTTTGCTTGACGAAATGGTCCTTCAGGTTCCTGCTTTGCAGTGGAAACTGCCAGACATTCTACAGGACACAGAGAGAAATGACTGAGAGACTCTAGTCCTGTGGGCTGAAGACAGATGCCCCAACTTTACAAAGGAACATTAGGTGAGTAATCAGGCTGCCAGCTGTCTCTGTCTACCCTGCAAGACTCCTGAAAGTTGCTTGCATCCTTCTCCCATTTCTCAGGTAATAGTATATCCTTCTGGGGTCTTTGATGTAGTTGAAGACTAGAGTTATAACTTCCTCAGTTATGATAAAAGATAAGTTAGATATAAAGCCTTAGACTCACAGATATAAGATAGATAGGGTATCTTCTTTAATATTGTAACTGTAATTCCTGCTTGATAATTGTTTTGTTATATGTAATTTTACTAGGTTAAAGTTAAAACCTTCCTTTTTGAAAAAAAAGAAAAAGGAGAAGTGCTGTGGATGATTGATTGATAAATAAAACACTGATTGGCCAGTAGCCAGGCAGGAAGTATAGGCAGGACTAGGAGAGAGTAGAATTATGAGAAGTGGGTGGCTGAGGCAGAGAGATGCTGCAAGCCCCCATGAGAAGATGTTAAGATACCTGTAAGCCACGAGCCACGTGACAACTTATAGATTAATAGAAATGGGTTAATTTAAGATATAAGAACTAGATAACAAGAAGCCTGCTGCAGCCATACAGTTTGTAAGCAATATAAGTCTCTGTGTGTTTACTTGGTTGGGTCTGAGTGACTGGAGGACTGGCGGGTGAGAGAGATTTTTCCTGACCATGGGCCAGGCAGGACCAGAATAACTCCAGCTACAAAAAGGCCCTAAACCAATGCATCAAATAAAAAGCAAAATAAAAAAAATTGCATCAAAATAGCCTATACTTTGAGTATTGTCTTGAAATGCTTAGACTTAACTTATCTTGATTTCTTTCAATGGAATTTTTATCCTATAGTTTTTTTTTCAGAGGTTACCTGTAATTTACTGTTTTCTGTAGTTAATGTGAATCATTTTCATGAAAATGATGTAAATACTTACAAGTAGCATTATATGGAATCAGCGGGATATATTTAGGAATATATATGCGCATACATACACATATGCAAATAAGCAGACAATAACAATTAGTGAAAAAGAGGCCATGAACTTGATGGAGAGCAGGGAGAGGGCTATGGGAGTGTTTGGAGGGAGGAAAGGGAAGGGAGAAATGATGTAGTTATATTATGATCTATTGAAAAGAAAGACTCTTCCCTGACCAAGGTTGAAAAGAGCACAATTATTACAGAAAGAATCTGTGGTAAAGGTAGATTTTCAGCACCCTTAGCACAAGTACACAAAGGGAGGTCCATATGGAAACTGATAGGTTTGAAAATGCATTTGAGTATAATGATCTTTTCCCTATGTGTATACATGTAAAATCATGTATAGCTTAAATTTGCAGTATACACAAAGAAAAAGGGATAGAAACTGTATAAAATTAAGTGATGTGGGTTTAGGTAGTGACAAAGAGGATTCATCATTCCTCTCTTGGGTCTCTCTCAAGTTTTCCTATGGTTATAGGCTTTAGTGTGCTGAGACCAATTCTAATGTAGCTGAATGTGCCTTGGAGTGTTACCAAACTGGACTAAAGACAGGAAGGTCAAGCTTCTCATTTGAACCAGAGATTCAAAGGCTCAGAAAGAGGACAGGAAAAAGTAATCCATTTTTTTTTCTTCTTGTAATGGGGCTTGTCTGAAAAAAAGCTACTTTTTGTAAGTGTGAATCAACTTGATGAGAAAATACATCATATGAACTACCTGAGCCCAGAGATTAGTATTGGCACATTGAGATGAAATAGTTCCCGCAGGAAAGGCACTTTCCTGGTCATTTACAGATTTAGGCTCTGGAGTTTGGGGCTCTCCATTCACTCTCTCACACATTCATTCATTTCACTCACTCATTCACAGCAGTTGTTGAGTGCCTGCTGTTTTCTCAGCCGGTCTCCAATTATTCCTTTGAAAGGTGGCCCCTTGGGGAGCAACTGAAAGGGCTGGTGAGTAGCTTGATATTTTTAAGTCCACTCTGAATACTTCCAATCTGAAGGCTGTCAGAAAGGCCTTTGGAGACAGGCCCATCATTCCTGCCACTGCCTCTGCTGTGACTTTGCAGGGGACTTTCTGCAAATGAAGGGCCAGGGAAAATGTCACCTGTAAGACTCTGAATTTCCTCCTTCAAGTTCTCAATGTGCGCCTGAGGTGGGGCTCACACTGCCTTTGCCTGCTTATCCACATGGAGCCTCTTTTCCTGCCCTTTTCATTCAGCTTTTTTGTCACGCAGTTCCTTGGCAGTTACCGGCCCAGCTTCGCAGGTGTCTGCGTAGGGAGGATTTGATATTCTCGTGAAAGAGCACAAAATAGAGATTTCAAAGACACATTTCCACAGCAGGCATTCTGGCTGTTTTGATGTCCTTTCATTTGGATAGAAGAGAAGCCAACTTTTTGGTTAAATGAAAATCCATAATTTCCCTGAGAAGTTGTGTATTGGTAAATGTTCCTGTCATTTCATTGTACATTTCCTGTCCATTAAATATGACCCATCTGTATCTTTACACATGATCCAGGTCTTTAGAGAAGATGTCAAGTAAGTAAGCAATTTGAGTTATATTACATTGTACTAAGTTGTAGAGCTGACAGAGAAATTTACACGTAGATGAGTAACAAGGTACTGTACACATGCAGTTTGTAGTTTTTTCTGAGAATTACAAAAACCTGTTATTTTCCATTTGATTAAATTCATTATCAATCTGAATGGAGAATGTCAGCAAAGAGCAACTTGGAATCAATTATGCATGGCCCTTCTCTAAAAATATTTCTAAAGGAGTACTAATTCCTCAGTTCTCCATCTCAATTAGCAAACATAGATATTGTCCTGCACCAGGTCTCTTAGGTGTTTATCAGTTCTCAATTGCAAAGAGAGAATAATAACTAAGTTAAAAATTTAAGGCCCCTATGGGTGAATCTGAAAAGTGAGCATTCATACCTGTGTATTGATTAGTAGTAGGGAAAGGTGAAAAGCATTTTTAAAAAACTGCTAATTGAAAAGGTATCTGACTTACATTATACTGTACTTCCTTGTACATACATTTGTAGTTGACTGTTTTTCTCAGGGTTATTTCTTGATATATCTACTAGACAAGCATATATCATCCTATTAAAATCTTTTTACAAGGACTGATTTTTGCCATCTTCAGCATCCTTCCTCTTCAGAGTGTGATCAGAGTGGGAAATGCCACTGTCTTCCTCAGAGCTTATTAGCAATGTAAGATCTCAAGCCCAGCTCTTCACTTACTGAGTCGATCTTCATTTTAGCAAAGTCCTTGGGCAGTTTAAATGAACCTTTGGAATTTTAAAACTATGCTCCTCTCCAGAGCTGATTTAAAAAAAAAAAAAACATTGTGAATACTTCCCAACCCTTTTGTTCTTTTTGTGTTCTTTTCCTGTTTGTGACATTATAGTTTCTCTCGTCAGCCAGGCTGCAATCGTCAATCATTTTTGTCATCATCATACCTCATGCTCTTCCTAAGCCCACCATGCGACACATCATGCAACTACACATCTTTAACATCTCTTGATTTTGTCTTCCCCTTCTCTTCCTACTTCTAATCTTCTTGTTCAAAGGATACTAAGCTTTCATAATGTATTTAGTGTTCTGTTTTCCCCCTCTGGTTTTTTTTTTCTTTTTGTTTCTTTGCAGCACTGGAGATTGAAAGAAACCCCCATGCATGCTGAACAAATATTATGCCATTGAACTTTTTGTTTGCTTTCTATTTTGAGACAGGTTCATATTAAGTTTTCCTGTGTTGCACAAAGGGTCCTTGGACTTGTCATCTTCCTGCCTCAATCTCTTGAGTAGGTGGGGGTACACTATAAGGCCTGATTTCTGCTCAGAAATATTCATGAGCTTCTTGTTGCCTACACAAACAATGTTTAAGCCCTTTAATATGACTTTCAGTATCCCATGTAATATTGCCAAAAGTACCCCTGACATTTTGTCCCAGACTCTTCCCATTGACCTTTCAGCCTTTTCAGGTAATTTTTCTTACTAAACATCACTGCTGCTATGTTTTTGTTTATATCTGAAGTGCCCATTTCATGTAATCTCAGATACAAACATTCACTCCTTTCAAGGCCTTATAAAATCCTCCTTTGTTCTTTCCTATCACTGAGCATGTACTTCTACCGCATTATTAGAACATCCCTGCTCTCTACTCTGCCCTAGTGAACTTGGCATTTATTCCTTCAACACCCTGAGTAATGCTCAAGTCCTTGAAGGCAGGAACAGTGTCTTTCTTGTTCATCCTATAGCTGGCTACAATGCCTAGCTAAGTGGATTTTTTTCCTGTTTTGTTTTTTACAAAAAATGGATATTCAATTAATGCATAATGAATGCAAATGAATAGAAAGAAAGGAGATTAGCTGTTATATTTCCAGATAGAGACACTCTAGCTATCAGCAAACATTTGTCAAAATATTGCTAAAAGCAGCTAGTGGCATTAAGAGCCCATGGCACAGAACAAATGCAGTTAACTGCTAGGATTAATTGTATTTTATTACTTCTACAATCAGGTATTCCTTCAATGTCTTCTAGTTTCTGGATTTATTTACCTAAGTCTTCCTTTGTACTTTGTCACAGTATACAATGTTCTTTTGCCTTTTGTCATCACAGCTAAGTGAGGCTTAGATATCTCACAACACCGGTAATCCTTCCAGGTAACATGGGATAAAGTATTATAAAAGTCACTGTGCAGTGGCCTGTATGCTCAGGAAAACTTAGCTTGATGATTTCTGACAACCATCTTCCATAAGACTCTGTACATGGATGAGAGAGCATCTTAACCTGCAACAGTGTAACTTACATGTATTGCAGGAAGACAAACTTCAACCTTTTGTCATGATTCTGCCTTATTTAGTGTGCTCTGTGCTTCCTTTGTGTTAAGGTGCTAATAACATGATACTAATATGCTCTTTCCCATAATGACCATTCATGGAAAGCCTACTGTATGCTGGGTAATAGTAAAAGAATGCTGTTTTGTTTTTCACACTTAATATGTATCACAAGATATCAAGTTCAGTCTTTATGTGAATCAATTAGAGCTTAGGAAGAAATTGTTTCACTTAGTCATAGACACATCATGGCCTGAAGAAACTAAGGATTGAAACTTTTGCCAGACTGATTTAAGTGCCTACATTCTCATATCATCAGTGTTGGAGAGAATAATAATCAGATCATTTTTCTGTCTGACAAAGCATTCTGATCCAGGAAAAGAAAGAGAAATTTGGTGGAACATTTCTGATAGATTCAAAGTGATGAAGTCTGTTTCTCCCTTCCTCCATGTGTGTTATGTGCCTTATCTTCCTTATAGGCAACAACCATGAACTCCACTATCCAAATTGTCTTCTCATGCCCACCTGTTCTTGCTAGACCCCTTAGATTCCCCAACGTTTTTCTTAAGGACATTAGGTATTCTATTTCTGCTTTAGGTTACCTCATTACTTGGTGTGTGACTATAGAAGTAACCGTCTTATTCAATAAGAAACACAGAGCCAATGTAAAGATAAAAGCCTAAGAGGTCAGAGCTAAGAGCCTTACCCTTCCTGTTTCAGCAATCCTCTTCAGCCAAGAGAGACCTACTTCCTGTGTGTTTGTCTTCTGCCTTCTCATTGGTTGTAAACCCAACCACATGACCGCCTCGTCAGAGCCTGTCTGTACAGACCTCCAGTTCTTCTATGGTTGGTATTGAGATTAAAGGCTTGTGTCTCCAATGCTGGCTGTATCCTTGAACACACAGAGATCTACCTAGCTCTGCCTACCAAGTGCTTGGATTAAAGGCGTGTACCACCACCACCCAGCTTTTGATATGGCTCTAATAGCTCTGACCCCCGGGCAACTTTATTTATTAACATACAAATCACATTTTAGTACAAATAAAATATCACCATATGTGACAAAACCCCATTTGTTTGTTTATTTGCTTGCTTTTCATTTCTGTTACCTCTTGGCCTTGAAGATCTACAATGCAAAGCTGTCATTTGGAATGCATTTTCACCCAGTAATCATATTAGCTAGTCTCAGTGGTTTTAAGCTCTCTCTCCCCATCTCTCTCCCCCTCTCTCTCCCTTTCTCTAATGACGAAGCAAAGGACTCATGCATACTAGACAATCCTTTATAACTGATCTATACCTTTATCTCTAATTCAGCTTTTGAATTCTCCGGTGAATGCTTATAGAACAATAGAATATATATTTCAGTAAAAGCAGCAAGCACTCTATCTTAGCAGTCCTTCTGTAGGTCCTGTGTAGTGAACAGTTTCTTCTCTGATATTGTCTTCATTTTGGCTGTACATTTTTGAGTTTCTGTTCTTCAGCTCAGCTTACTAGCCATAGTAGTTTTTAATTCTTAAGGTTGCCATAAAGATTTCCTTGGCTTCAGGGTAGTCCAAAGACTTCTCTCTCTGCCCATTATGATTTGAAACTGTCACAATTTTTAAAGAAGATTTATTTCTTTTTATATTATGTGTATGGATGTGTTGCCTACAGGTGTGTCTGTGCACATATGTGTATGGTACCCAAAGAGATCAGAAGGTTGTGTCAGACTTCAGCAACTGGAGTTATAGGTAACTGAGAACTGCCATAGCAGGTGCTGGACATTGAACCTGGGTCCTCTGGAAGAGCAGCTAGTGGTCTTAATTATCGTACAAACAGTCTAGTCCCAAACTAACATAATTTTTAAATAGAGGCCTTACATCTTTAAGATTCAGTTCCTCTTACATTTTGTCCTGTATCAGGCAGAATCTGTTATTACAGCATGGTCAAACCTCTGACAAATATTTTTTTATCTATGGTGGAGGGAAACGGGAGGCACATTGGGTACTTGGCAGGACCTTTTGTAGTGTTATCTTCACCTTAAGAATGACTAAATATAATTGTTTGTTTGCTCATCTAAATTGAGATTTTTGGATCAGAATTTGAGTACAATATCTCCACAGAGCCATTTGCTTTGCTGTATAGTGATTATTTTTCTTTTTATTTTGCTCTCTTTTATCCTCTTAATTTACACAGTAATGCTTTTTTCATGTCGTTCAAAGGATTTTTACAGCTCCAATTAAATAAAGAAGCTAATGAAGAGGCTTAACTGCAAACTAAGTGTTAGCCTTAATAATGCTCTCAACTCTTTGCAATTTGCTTACCACTATAATTGCACCACTAGAGTCTCATTTTTGAACTTAGAGTATAGACTATTAATTTAACAACAGATATACTCACCCTTCCCCCAGTAGGTTAACAGTCCATCAATAATGTATATTAGTCTCCTTTGAGACAAAATGTAAATTTTGGATTCTCAAGTATTGGAAGATGACCAGGCATTGTCTCAGAACAGCTAACCAATAATGACAAACTTTGTATTCCTGTTGTTTTATGGGACTGTCCACAGGGAAAGAGGAAGAACATTTATTGATGGGTGTTTTGCATTTGATGCATGAAAACAAATTATATAAACTAAAATATGTGAACACAGTATGACACTCTAGCTACTAATTCTTCCATAAAATTTCTATCAAAGTACCCCCAAGATAGTCAGGAGTCAGTAAAAACCATTTCTTGACAGATACAGAGCAATTTTAAATAAATTGACATGTATTTTGACCATTCTTTCTATTCTAATAGTTTAATAACTACATAACACTTTAGAATATTTGCATTCATAAACTATATCATAAAAAGAAAAGGATAAATATATTTCTGTATGTATAGGATTTAGTTGTATTATAGAAAACTCAAAGTGTTTTCAGTAGATACTGGCCCTGCCATCTCACTGTTGCCAGTGATAATGTCTTCCCACTAGCTATCTCCAAATATAAACCATTATTTTCAATAGGACTCTACCAACAATGAAATTGCTTATGAATAACAACTTATATAGCACAGCCTCATGGTTAGTTCTATGGCAGTTACAGAGAGAGAGAGAGAGAGAGAGAGAGAGAGAGACATATGCACAAAAAGAGGCAAGTGAATGGGACATTCACTAGGAAGGTATATATTTTTCTTTGTTTTAAGCTGAATCTTCTCCAGCTTATTTTGTATGTTTTCATGAATTTACACGGTAACCAGCCATACCTAAAATAACAACAGATATAATCTATGGATACAATTTTTCAAATTCTCTTGGCTTTTTATTATACCTTGTTTTAGATTTTTAAAAACCATATTTTTTTAATTTTTGAGATTACAGTATAATACATTTCTCCCTTCCCTATTCCCTCTCCAAACCTCCCATTCACCTTTTCTTGTTCTTTTTCAAATTCATAGCCACTTTTTTTTAATTAATTTCTGCTACATGCATGAATCTGCATACATACAAATTCCTAATTATAACCTACTCAGTCTGTATAATATTTTTCGATGTATGTTTTCCGGGCTGACCACTTGGTACTGGACAACCAGTTGGTGTGTTCTTCCTTGGGGAAGACTATTTCTCCCACTCTTATTCCTATAGCTCTTTGTGTATAGCTGAGGTCTCATGAGGTTTCTTCATCCACTTGGCTTGTCCATTGGTGTCATCCTTGTTCAGCTCACATTTGGGCAGTCATGATGATGAGACTTCATGAGTCTGGCTTATGTCATTACTAGAAGACATAATCTCACAGTGTGATCCCTGCTCTTCTGACTCTTACACTCTTTCTTCCCTCTCTTCCTCAGTGTTCATTGAGCCTCAGGTTTGGAAGGGCTTTGTAGATGGAGATTCACTAGGACTCAGCTCCACAATTCTGCATTTTCATCACTTGTGCTCTTTTGCAATAGTCTTGATCTGATGTAGAGAGAAGTTTCCTTGATGAGGAGTGAAAACTACACTTATCTGTGTTTATAAGAACAAATAATTTGAATATAGTTAGGCATTATGCTGGTTTACTAAAGTGGTAGTTGTACGTTCTCATCCAAGATCCATGGAGTATCACTGGTATTAAGTACTTGACTAGGTTTGCAGAACCAGGCATGAGTTCTCTCTTGTTGAGAAAGTCTTAAGTCCAATTAAAGAGCTGTTGATTACTGCCAGTGTATGAGTGCCACTACTACATCCTTAGGGTTATTGTGACATGCTGGTCATTATTGTGGTTCATAGGTATCATAACTGGGTAAGACTGTGGGTTGCTTCCTCCTTTAGAAACTTGCATGATGCCTTCTAGTGCCATGAAAGCTAATCTTCACTGATGATGCTTTCAGTTCAGTTCCTTCTCAGGGCACCTGTACCCAGTGTATGAAGTGCTTGCTATTTCCAGGTATAGGTCCTTACCTTCCACCTCTGGGGAGGGGGCAACCAAGGGCAATAGTAATAGCATGCATGTTTGTGGTGTGTCGTGGACAGCTGTGACCAACAACTCAAAAGAGGGCTTCTCATGTCTAGTACTGGGGTTTTTATAAGATAGCCTTTGCCTCTTGGAAACATCATTGTCAGCCCAGATGATAACTTCACTTAAACTAGATTCATGTATTTATACACAGAATTATGTGCAATATATGTTTTTAAAGATATATAGTTAATGGTAGGTTTCCTTATGAGTTTTTCAAATATAATTACTGTTATTTCACCCTCCTTCTATATTTATCTCCCTACTCCCTCTAATGAGAGGTCGCCTTTTCTCATTTCCCTGATCAGATCACTTATATTTTGATATTCCGCTCACTATTGCTCTCCCATCCCCCTACCCCAGCAATGGTTCCTTTTTAGTTTCCTGGTTTCTGCAAGTGCTCCAGGATATATATTCATATCTGAAGATTTGGAGTTAGGACTCATTAGATGAAAGAGAACCCACGACACTAGTCTTTCTGGGCCTTGGTTACCTCACCTATATGATATTTTCTAGTTCCATCCATTTACCTACAAAGCACATGATTTCCTTTCTTTACAGCTGAGTAGTATTCCAAAGTGTGTGTGTAGGCACAACATTTACATTATCCATTCATAAGTTGATGGACATTATGGTTGTTTTCATTTCCTAGCTATTGTGAATAGAGCAGCAACGAACATGGCAGAGTATCTATGGAGTAGGATGTCCTTTGGGCGTATTCCAAGGAGTGGTAAAGATGGGTCAGAGCATAGTTTTACTTTTAGCTTTTTGAGATTTATTTACACTGATTTCCATAGTGGCTGCACCAGTTTCCAATCCCACAAACAGTGAATGGAGTTCCCTTTTCTCCAAATCCTCTCCAGCATTTGTTGTTGGTTGTTTTGTTGATACATGCCATTGTGACTGGGATTGGACAAGATCTCAAAGTTACTTTTATTTGTATTCCCCTAATTGTTAGGGATGGCAAACATTTTTTGAAATGGTGCTTTTTCAATTAATTTTCTTCATTTATTTTACATACCAACCACAGTTTCCCCTCCCTTCTCTCTTCCCATCCCCTCCCCCCCACCCCCATCCACTCATCATCCCGCTCCATTCAGAAAGCGGCAGGCATCCGATGGAAGTCAACAAAGCATGGCACAATTTGGAAAATCTCTGTTCAGGTTTCAGACCCATTTTTTGAATGGGCCATTTTTTTACTCTTTTTTAGCTTTTTATATATTCTGAATATTAGTTCTATGTCAGATGCATAGCTCGGGATGATTCACTCCCATTCTGTGGGTTTCCTCTTCACCTCATTGCTTGTTTCTTTAGCTGTGCAGAAGCATTTTAGTTTCATGAAGTGCAACATGTCAGTTCTTGGCCTTAATTCTTGGGTAGATGGGGTCCTGCTCAGAAAGTCCTTTCCTACACCTACATCATGTAGGGTACTACCTATATTTTCTTCCAGCCGTTCCATTGCTTAGGTTTCACATTTAGGTCTTTGATCCATTTGCAGGTAGTTTTTGTGCAAGGTGATAGATACGGGTCTAATTTCATCCTTCTGCATGTGGACACCCAGGTTTCTCAGCACCATTTGTTGAAGATGTTTTCTTTTCTCCAGCTTATGTTATTGGCATCTTTGTCAAATATTAAGTGACAGAAGTTACATGTGCTTGTATTTGGGTCTTTGATTTTGTTCCATTGGGCTACATGTCTCTTTTTGTTCCAATACCATATTGTTTTTCTTACTATGGTGCTCTAATAAACCTTAAGATCTGGAATCGTAATCTCTCCAGCATTGTTACTTTGAATCAGGATTATTTTGACTATCTAGGGTCTTTTGTGGTACCATACGAAATTTAGGATTTTTTTCTACTTCTTTTTTTTTTTTTTTTTTTGAGACACGGTTTCTCTGTGTAGCTTTGCGCCTTTCCTGGAACTCACTTGGTAGCGCAGGCTGGCCTCGAACTCACAGAGATCTGCCTGGCTCTGCCTCCCAGTGCTGGGATTAAAGGCCTGCGCCACCGCCCGGCTTTTTTTTCTACTTTTGTGAATAATGAGATGGGGATTTTGATTAGGATTGCATTGAACCTGTAAATAGCTGTTGGTAGCACAGTCATTTTCACAATATTAATTCTGCCATTGTGTATATGTACCACATTTTCTTTATCCATTCTTCGGTCGAGGGGCAATCCATGAGCATAGGATATCCTTCTATTTTCTAATGTTTTTCTTTTTCTTCAGAGGTTCAAAGTTTGCATTGTGGAAGTCCTTCACTTCCTTGGTTAGGTTTGTTGATAGATCTTTATTCTCTTTGAGGCGCTTGTGAATGATAGTATGTCCATGATCTCCATCTCCTTGTGTTTGTTGTGAATGTATAGAAAAGTTATAGGTTTGTGGAAGTTGATTCTGTGACCTACAACATTGCTAAACTTGTTTATCATCTGTAGAAGTTTTCTGGAAGACATTAAATGATATTTGTATTTATTCTGCATTTTTTCAAAAAGAATCTTTGGTTAGATTGAACATGGAGTACAGAGTTATTAAATACTTCCTTACATCTTTCCTCCAGGTTTTATCTACTATTAACATTTTGTGTTAGTATAGTACATTTATTATGGTAAATGAGCCATATTAGTATATTATTAACTGAATCTGATTTCACTGTTTTATATTGTTCAGTTCTTGACAATTTTATTATATCTACCTACAATTACACAATGGTACAGAATCACTTAATTCTCCTAAAAGTCACTTGTATTCCATTTATTTATCCATACATCCTTCCACTTCAAACATCAGCAAAACTAGTCCTTGGAACTTTCTCCATCATTTTTCATTTCCAAGAACATTACATGTTAGGATCGCACTGGACATGGTCATTTCAGATTGATTTCTTTTGTATGGTAATGCAAGTTGAAGGTTTCTCCATCTCTAACGTCATATTTCATTTCTTCTTACTGTTGAGTACTATTTCATTATGTAGATGGGTTGCACTTTATTTATCCATTTACTGAACACTGAAATGTGTGTTGGTTGATCCTAAGTTCTAGAAATTATAAGTAAGAAAGGTGTTATAAGCGTTTAGTGCAGTTTTATTGTGTGAACACAAGTTTCAATTCACTGGAGTAAATATTAAACAGAACAACTGCTTAGTCATATAGTATTATTATATTAAATTTTCCAGAAAATTACCTAACTTTTCTAAAATGCATTTTGCATTTGCAACCATTTTATGTTCTATCTTTAATGAATGAGAGACCCTTACGCTCCACATTTTGACAGAATTTAATATCCCTAGAGTAGTATCTCATTGTAGTAACATGCCATTGTGTGCTAGTATATAACATTCAAATCTTCCATAAACCCAAAATTGCCAACTGTATATTTTCTTTCAATTTTTATTATATTTTAAATTCATTAACTATATACATTATACACTTATAAAGTATGCTGATGTTTTTATATGTTATAGCAAGAAATGATGAAATCAAGTTAATCCTATGCATACACTGTTGAAATTCATGATGGATTATTAAATATAGTTCCTACACTGTGACATAGTTTGCTAAAGTTTATTCTTCATTTCAAACTAAAAATTTGTGCTCTTTGATGTAGGTCCTTTTTTTCCTAGTTGCTACTGTTTCTTAGCTTCTAACCATAGTTCAGTTATTCACTGATTCCAAATTAAAGGAAGATTGTGCCATATTTGTCTGTTTGTACTTGGATTATTTTAATTAACATATTGTCCTCCAGTCCTATCCATTATGTTAAAAAAAAACAAGAAATAAATTAAAAGAAATTCATTATACATATGTATTTATTTTATTATGGGTGTATGTGTATGTTCATGCATGCATGCGTGTGTGTGTGTGTGTGTGTGTGTGTGTGTGTGTGTGTGTGTATGCATACCATGCAGTTCAGAAGACAACCTGACGGGCCTCAATACTCTCTTTCTACCAAGTGAGGGCTGGGGATAGAACTCAGGTCGTTAGGCTTGACAGTATGTGCATTTATCCTCTAAGCTGTCTTCTAGCCTAGGATTTTCTTCTTTTTAAAAGTGCAGTAGTATTTTATTATGTATACACATAATCTCTTACAATGGTATGATTTATAATTTTTTTAATTTTATTTTATAATTTAATTTAATTTTACATATCAGCCACGGATTCCCTTGTCCTCCCCTCCCCCGTGCCCCCTCCCCGCCTTCCCCCCAGGGCACCCCCCATTTCCATCTCCTCCAGCGCAAAGACTCCCCCGGGGATTGAGTTCAACCTGGTAAATTCAGTTCAGGCAGGTCCAGTCCCCTCCTCCCAGGCTGAGCTAAGTGTTCCTGCATAAGCCCCAGGTTCCAAACAGCCAGCTCATGCACTGAGGACAGGACCTGGTCCCACTGCCTGGATGCCTCCCAAACAGACCAAGCTAATCAACTGTCTCACTTATACAGAGGGCCTGATCCAGTTGGGGGCTCCTCAGCTGTTGGTTCATAGTTCATGTGTTTCCATTCCTTTGGCTATTTGTCCCTGTGCTTTTTCCAATCTTGGTCTCAACAATTCTCGCTCATACAAACCCTCCGCTTTCTTGCCAATTGGACTCCTGAAGCTCCACTTGGGGCCTGGCTGTGGATCTCTGCATCCGGTTCCCTCAGTCATTGGATGAGATTTCTAGCATGACAATTAGGGTGTTTGGCCATCCTATCACCAAAGTAGATCAGTTCGGGCTGTCTCTCGACCATTGCCAGTAGTCTATTGTGGAGGTATCTTTTTGGATTTCTGTGGACCTCTCTAGCACTTTGCTTCTTCCTATTCTCATTTATCACAGTCTCTTATTCCTTGTTCTCCCTCTTTGTTCTTGATCCAGCTGGGATCTCCCGCTCCCCTAAGCTCTCTTTCCATAGACCCTTGCTCTTCATTACCCCCACTCATGTCCAGGTTGTTCATGTAGATCTCATCCATTTCTCTGTCATTGGGCAATCCCTGTGTCTTTCTTGGGGTCCTGTGTTCTAGGTAGCCTCTCTGGAGTTGTGAGTAGCAGTCTAGTCATTTTTATTTTACATCTAGTATCCTCCTATGAGTGAGTACATATCATGTTTATCTTTCTGAGTCTGGGTTACCTCACTCAGGATGATTTTTTTTTAGATCTATCCATTTGCCTGCAAACCTCATGATGTCATTGTTTTTCTCTGCTGAGTAGTATTCCATTGTGTATATGTAACACATTTTATTTATCCATTCTTCAGTTGAAGGGCATCTAGGTTGTTTCCAGGTTCTGGCTATTACAAATAATGCTGATATGAACATAGCTGAGCAAGTGCTCTTGTGGTATGATTGAGCATTCCTTGGGTATATGCCCAAGAGTGGTATAGCTGGATCTTGGGGGAGATTGATTCCCAATTTTCAAAGAAAGCACCATATTGATTTCCAAAGTGGCTGTACAAGCTTGCATTCCCACCAGCAGTGGAGGAGAGTTCCCCTAGCTCCACATCCTCTCCAGCATAAGGTGTCTTCAGTGTTTTTGATCTTAGCCATTCTGACAGGTGTAAGGTGGTATCTCAGAGTCGTTTTGATTTGCATTTCCCTGATGATAAGGATGATGAGCAATTCCTTAAATGTCTTTCAACCATTTGAGCTTCCTCTGCTGAGAATTCTCTGTTTAGTTCTATAGCCCATTTCTTAATTGGACTGTAGGGCATTTTGATGTCTAATTTCTTGAGTTCTTTATGTATTCTGGATATCAGCCCTCTGTCAGATGTGGGGTTGGTCAATACCTTTTCCCATTCTGTAGGCTGTCGTTTTGCCTTGTTGACCATATCCTTTGCTCTACAAAAGCTTCTCAGTTTCAAGAGGTCCCATTGATTGATTGTTTCTCTCAGTGTCTGGGCTACTGGTGTTATATTTAGGAAGTGATCTCCTATGCCAATGCGTTCAAGACTACCTCCTACTTTCTCTTCTATCAGGTTCAGAGTAACTGGATTTATGTTGAGGTCTTTGATCCACTTGGACTTAAGTTTTGTGCATAGTGACAGATGTAGATCTATTTGCAGCCATCTACACGTTAATATTGATTTATGATTTTTTCAACATTGTTGTGATACAAAAGCAATGTGTGTTTAACAGCAAGTATATTTTGAAGTTTTTAATTGATCACTTGCAAGAATATCAATTTGTGGTATAATGCTGAAGAGTACCAGCAAGTTACTGTTCCCCAGCCATCCCCAAGATAATAAGGAGAAATCATTGATATTCTACAGTGTCTAAATAAGCCATGATGTTCAAAAGATCAAATGGTTTAAATGTTTTTAGTTCTTCTTTCATATATTACATCCTGACCACAGTTTTCCCTCCCTCCCCTCCCCCCAGTCTCTCCCTCCCCACCTTTTCTTTCCCCCGATCCCCCCTCCATCTCCCTTCAGAAAAGAGCAAGACTCCCAAGGATATCAACCAAACATAGCATAATATGCTACATAAGACCAGGCACATATCATCACATCAAGGCTGTACAAGGTGACTCATTAGGAGGAAGAGGGTCTCACAAGCAGGCAAGAGAATCAGAGACAGCTCCCACTCCCACTGTTAGAAGTCCCATAAGAACACCAAGCTCCTCAGCCATAATATATATGTAAAGAATCTAGGTCAGACTCCCAGAGGCTTCCTGATCTCTGTGAGCCCCCATGAATTCCTGTGGGTTGATTTTGATTCTCATGGTGTCCCTGAAACCTCTGGTTCCTCTGATTCTTCCTTCCCTGGCTCTGCAGGATTCTTGAGCTCTACCCAATGTTTGGCTATGGGATTCTGCATCTGCTCCCATCAGTTGCTGGGTGAAGTCTCTCTGATCTCTTTGATGATGATTCTGCTAAGCTCCAGTCCCAGAACACTCTACAGGCAGGACAAACAGTAAGTCGAAGTTTTTGTGATGATTCTGCTAAGCTCCAGTCCCAGAACACTCTACAGGCAGGACAAACAGTAAGTCGAAGGTTTTGTGGCTGGGTTTTGTGGGTATTCCAAACCCACCACTTGAGGACTCGCCTGGTTACAGAAAGTGGTGGGTTCAGGCTCCATGTCCCCCATTACTAGGAGTCATTGCTAGGGTTGCTCTCATAGATTCCATGGAGTTTCCATTGCACTAGTTTTTCACCTCATCCCCAAAAATGTGCCCCCAATTCCGTAGATATCTGTTAGGTCCATTTGATTCATAATGTCTGTTAGCTCCAATATGTCTCTCTTTAGTTTTGTCTGAATGGTCTGTCCATTGGTGAGAGTGGGGTATTAAAGTCTCCCACTATGAATGTGTGAGGTTTGATGTGTGATTTAAACCTCAGTAATGTTCCTTTTACAAATGTTGGTGACCTTGCATTTGGTACATAGATGTTAAGAATTAAAATGTCATCTTGGTGGATTTTTACTTTGATGAGTATGAAATGCCCTTCTCCATCTCTTTTGACTAATTTTGGTTTGAAATCTATTTTATGAGATATTAAAATAGCTACACCAGCTTGCTTCTTACATAATTTTTCTTGGAAATCTGAGGTAATGTCTGTCTTTGATGTTGAACTGTGTTTCTTGCATGTAGCAAAATGATTGATCATGTTTTCATATCCATTCCTTTAGTCCGTGTCTTTTTATTGGGGAATTTAGTCCATTGATATTGAGCCATATTAACGACCAATGATTGTTAATTCCTGGTGTTTTGGTGGTGGTGGTGGTGGTAGTGGCGGTGGTGGTGGTGGTGGTGGTGTGTGTGTGTGTATGTGTGTGTGTGTGTGTGTGTGTGTGTATGTATGTATGTATGTATGTATGTATGTATGTATGTATGTGTGTATGTTTCCCTTGTTTGGATTTTTCTGGTGTTTTTATGGGTGTAGTTAACCTCCTTGGGTTAGAATTTTCCTTCTAGTACCTTCTGTAAGACTGTATTTGTGGATGGATATTGCGTAAATTTGACTTTGTCATGGAATGTCTTCTTTTCTCCATCTATTGTGATTGAAAGTTTTGCTGGGTATAGTAATCTGGGCTGGTATCTGTGGTCTCTTTGAGTCTGTGAGATGTCTGTCCATGTCCTTCTGGCTTTTAGAATGCCTGTTGAGAAGTCAGGTATAATTCTAATAGGTCTGTCTTTATATGTTACTTAGCCTTTTTCCATTACAGCTTTTAGTATTCTTTCTTTGTTCTGTATATTTAGGCTTTTGATTATTATGTGGCAAGGGAACTTTCTTTTCTCGTCCAATCTATTTGGTATTCTGTAATATTCTTGTACGTTTATAGGAATGTTTTCTTTAGGTTAAGAAATTTTCTCTATGATTTTGTTAAATATATTTTTCTGGGTTTTTGAGCTGGGATTCTTCTCCTTCTTCTATCCTTATTACTCTTAGGTTTGGTCTTTTCATAGTATAGATTTCCTGCATGTTTTGTGTTGGAAATTTTTTAAATTTAACATTTTCTTTGACCAATGAATCTATTTCTTCTATAGTATCTTCAACACAGGAGATTCTCTCTTCCATCTCTTGTACTCTGTTGGTAATGCTTTGTGTCTGTAGTTCCTGTTCACTTACCTAGATTTTATATTTCCAGAATTCCCTCAGATTATACTTTCTTTATTGCATCTATTTCCCTTTTCATGTCTTCAATAGTTTCCTTCACCTGTTTGTTTGTTCTTACCTTTTTTTGCATTCTTTAAGGGATTCATTGGTTTCCTACAATTATTTTCTTCGTCTTTTTCTCAATTTATTTAAGATATTTTTAAAATCTCCTCCTTAAGGACCTCTATCAACTTCATAAATTTTGTTTTAAGGTCATTTTCTTGTGCTTCAGCTGCATTGGGTTATTCAGGTCTTGCTGTTGTGAGATAGGTGGGTTCTGGTAGTGTCATACTGACCTTCTGTGTATTGTTTTCTTACACTGGCATTTAGGCATCTGGGCTTGGGATGATTATAGATCTAGATGTTGATTTCTGAGTTTGTCTTTGTTGGAAGGGTGATTTGTTCTTTGGTTTCTGTTTACTCTTTGGTCTTCTAGTCTTTGTAGCCTGGATTTCTGGTGGCCTACATAACCTCTGTTAAATTAGGGAGTCTCTGTTCAAGTAGGAGATTGGACTTTTGAAGGCTATCTTTGCCTTATGTGCAGCAGGACTTCGCTGTTCTTCTGACTGGTATGGCCTACTTAATAGCAGAAGTCTGCCCAGGTTAAATGAATTTTTAAAAATGTTTTTAAAATTAAATTTATGTATTTATTTATGGTGTGTGTGTGTGTGTGTGTGTGTGAGTGTGTGTGTGTTGAATGTGTCGGGTAGGTGTGTACAACAATATACACAACCCTTGGTAGTTGTTTGTTTCTTCTTCAACCATGGAACCCCCATGAATCTAGTATACATCACCAGCCTTGGCAGCAAGTGCCTTTGTCTGCTGTCCTTAATTGCATTTTTTATTACATTTTCTGTTTACAATGGGTTTATTGGTGTAGAACCACATTGAGTGTCATGCAACATCTGTATAATGCATTTTCATTATTCATTTATTTGTTATTGGACACATACTCCTAAGATAATTTATCCCTTGTGAATAATGCTCCAGTGGCCATGAGAGGTACAGTTGTCACTTTGGCATATTGATCTTTTTTGTAAAGAACGACAAGTATTTATTCTTATTTAAAATAAAAAAATCTCTATAATGAAAATTGAGAGAATGCAAAAGCAAATAGTAAACTGAGAGACAGGATGTTGGTAATACATGTTTTAGAGAAAGGATTCACAAATAGAATACATAATGAAACACTTCAAATCACCTCAAAAGAAAACACCTACCAGCTAAGTTTCAAAATTATCAAAGATATGAATAGGCACATTAGTAAAAGAAATCCAAATACTAATAAACCTTTACAAATATATTCAGCATTCAAGGAAGGGCAAAATAACATGAGACATTTCTTAATATCTGTCTAATTTTAGAATGACAGTAATTAAGAGAACTGATTATTCCCAGAGTAAGTGAAAATACATAAAAACAAAATCTCTTATAGCATTTATAAACTTGCAAGAATTTTTTAGAAATTTATTTCACAGTATAATGTTCTGGATGCATATCTTTTGGATATATATTCAACAGTTGGACTTTTAGATTATATAATAATAATATTAGTAGCTTTTTGGAGTCCCTTCTAATTTTTACAACAACGATATTGATATACATATTACTTTTTCATTCCTCGAGACAGTATACAAGGGCTTCCTTTTCTTTCTATCTTTCCCAAGGGCTTCCTTTTCTTCATATCTTTCCCAACACTTCTTTTTTATTTTATGGAAATAATCATTCTAAGATATTAAGTGATATGACAATGTGGATTTCCCATTTATTTCCCTGACACGTAGTGACAATCAGAATTTTTCATATATATGTTGGCTATTGATATGCATTTTCCATTCCCCTTCCTGCATGTGTGGTTATTTAAATTTTCTGGACCCAACCACCGTCCAAGAATGTAGCTTCTACCTGAGACAAAGCCCACCTATGCTGATTGGACAAAGAGGTGAGTCTTTGTTCTCCTACCCTAACACCCCAGCCTCTAGGCTTTGGGACCAGGGGCATACCCCCATACCCCCACACATTGCAGACCTAGTCTCAGGCCAGCAGGCAGGTTTCCTGCAGGCAGGCTGGACTACCACCATCCTCCACCCCACCCCCCAAACCCACCCACCTACCCTCCAAGACTGCAGCTTCTCTCTGGGATAGAGCCCACCAGTGCCAATTGGACTAAGAGGACCAAGAGCTCCTATTGGACCAAGCGTATCAATTTGACCAAGAGAGGCTCCCCCTCAGACACAGATACTACTTGCAACGAGTGGAGGAAGAGATGGGTAGACACCAGAGCAAAAATATAGTCAGCAACATAAAGAACAATATGGCACCATCAGAACCTACTGGTTCTACATCAGCAAGACCTGGACAGCCCAATATAGAAGAAGCAGAAGAAATTGACCTTAAAAATGAGTTTGAGAAGATGATGGAGGCCTTCAAAGAGGAAATGAAAATTTCCCTTAAAGAAATCAAGGAAAAGACAACCAAAAAATTGGAAGAAATCAATAAATCCCTTAAAGAAGGCCAAGAAACCCAAGAAAAAGCAATTAAACAGGTGAAGGAAACAGTTCAAGATTTGAAAAATGAAATAGAGAAAATAAAGAAGACGCAAACTGAGGTAATGCTGGAAATGGAAAACCTGAGTAAATGAAAAGGAACTACAGATGCAAACATAACCAACAGAATGCAAGAGATGGAAGAGAGAATCTCTCAGATTGAAGATACGATAGAGGAAACAGATTCATCAGTCAAAGAAAGCATTATGGCCAAAAAGGTCATAATACAAAAGGTCCAGGAAATTTGGGAAATGACCATTAAAAGACCAAACCTAAGAATAATAGGGATAGAAGAACAAAAAGAATACCAGCTTAAAGGCACAGAAAATATATTCAACAAAATCATAGAAGAAAACTTTCCAAACCTGAAGAAGGAAATGCCTATGAAGATACAAGAAGCTTATAGAACACCAAATAGAATGGATCAAAAAAAAAGTCACCTCACCATATAATAATCAAACCAATAAACATACAGAATAAAGAAAAAATATTAAGAGCTGCAAAGGAAAAAGGCCAAGAAACATATAAAGGCAGACCCATCAGAATAACACCTGAATTCTCTATGGAGACTGTAGAAGCCAGAAGGTCCTGGACAGATATTATGCAAACAGTAAGAGAACGTGGATGCCAATCTCTCACCATAGACGGAGTCAACAAAATATTCCAAGATAAAACCAGACTTAAAAAAATACCTATCCACAAATCAAGCTCTACAGAAAGCACTAAAAGGAAAAATCTAACCTACGGAAGCTAGAAGCACCCATGAAAACACAGGCAATAGGTAATAACACACCAACAAATACCAAAGAAGGGAAATACACAACACTATGAACAAACAATAACAGGAATTAACAATCACTGGTCATTAATATCCCTTACTATCAATGGACTCAATTCACCTATAAAAAGATGCAGGCTAACAGAATGGATATGAAAACAAGATTCATCCTTCCACTGCATACAAGGAACACACCTCAACTTCAAAGACAAACACTACCTCAGATTAAAAGGCTGGGAAAAGACTTTCCAATCAAATGGACTTAAGCAAACTGGGGTAGCTATCCTAATACCTTACAAAATAGACTTCAAACTAAAATCAATCAAAAGAGATTGGGAAGGACATTACATAAACATCACAGGAAAAATCCACCAAGGTGAAGTCTCAATTCTAGACATTTATGCCCCAAACACAAGGGCAACCACATTTGTAAAAGAAACATTACTAAAGCTTAAATTGCACATCAAAACCCACATGCTAGTAATGGGATATTTCAACATCCCACTCTGTCTGCCAGCCAGAAACTTAACAGAGAAATAAGGAAAATAACAAATATTATTACTCAAATGGACTTAATAGATATCTACAGAACAATACACCATAACACAAAAGAATATACATTCTTCCAGCATGCCATGGAACCTTCTCTAAAATTGACCACATACTCGGTCACAAAGTAGATCTCAACAGATACAAAAAAAATTGAATTAACCTACTGTATTCTATTAGACTACTATGACTTAAAGCTAGATTTCAACAACAAAAATTACAGAAAACCTACCATCTCATGGAAACTGAATAATACCCAACTAAATCACAACTGGGTCAAGGAAGAAATAAAGAAAAAAATTAAAGACTTCCTAGAATTAAAAGAGAATGAATGTACAACATACCCACACTATGAAAGTAGTGCTAAGAGGAAAATTCATAGCACTAAATGGCCACATAAAGAAGTTGGAGAAATCTCACACTAGTGACTTAAAAGCTAACCTGAAAACCCTAGAAGAAAAAGAAGCAAACTCACGCAGGAGGAACAGATGCCAGGAAATAATCAAGTTGAGGGCTGAAAAGAATAAAATAGAAACTAATAGAATAATACAAAGAATCAATGAAACAAAGAGTTGGTTCTTTGAGAAAATCAACAAAATAGACAAGCTCTTAGCCAAACTAACCAAAAGGCAGAGAGCATCCAAATTAACAAAATCAGAAATGAAAAGGGAGACATAACAACAGATAATGAGGAAATCCAGAGAATCATCAAGTCATAATTCAAAAGTCTGTACTCCACAAAATTGGAAAATCTGAAAGAAATGGACAAATTTCGGGATAGGTAGCACATACCAAAATTAAATCAAGACCAGATAAACTATTTAAATAGACTATTAACCCCTAAGGAAATAGAAACAGTCATTAAAAGTCTCCCAACCAAAAAAAGACCAGGACCAGATGGCTTCAGTGTAGAATTCTATCAGATTTTCAAAGAAGAGCTAATACCAATACTGTTCAAATTGTTCCACACAATAGAAACAGAAGGAACATTACCAACTTCTTTTTTTTTCTTTTTTTTTCATTTTTCTTTAAGAAATTTTCTACTCACTCCACATACTATCCACAGATCCCCCCTCCTCCCATCCCCGAGCCCTCTTTCCCAAGCCACCCCACATCCCCCAATGAAATTTGCAGGCAAATGGATGGAACTAGAAAATATAATCTTGAGTGAGATAACCCAGACTCAGAAGGACAAACATAGTATGTACTCACTCATAAGTGGATACTAAATGTGAGGGAAGGGATGGCCAGACTGCAACCCACAACTCCAGAGAGGCTAACAAACAGAGAAAGACCCTAGGAGGGACACATGGATGACCCTGTGAAGGAGAAGTGGATGAGGTCTACATGAGTGGACTGGGTGGGGGGGTGGCAGAGGGCAAGGAGTGGGGGATGAGAACATAGGGAAATGGGAGGGTCAAGCTGGAACAGGGACATAGTGGGAGGGCAGGGAGGAAGATATCATGATAGATGAGGACATGGTGGGAATACCAACTTCTTTTTATGAGGCTACAGTTACCCTGATACCCAAACCACACAAAGATGAAACAAAGAAATAGAATTACAGACCAATCTCCCTCATGAACATTGATGCAAAAACACTCAATAAAATACTGGCAAACCGAATCCAAGAACACATCAAAAAGCTTATCTACCATGACCAAGTAGGCTTCATACCAGATGGTTCAACATATGAAAATCTGTCAATGTAATACACCATATAAACAAACTGGAAGAAAAAAAGTACATAATCATCTAATTAGATGCTGAAAAAGCCTTTGACAAAATGCAACACCCCTTCATGATAAAGGTCCTAGAGAGATTAGGAATACAAAAAACATACCTAAACATAATAAAGGCAATTTACAACAAGCCAACAACCAACATCAAATTAAATGGAGAGATACTCAAAGTAATTCCACTAAAATCAGGAACAACACAAGGCTGTCCACTCTTCCCACATCTATTCAATATAGTACTCGAAGTCCTAGCTACAGCAAAAAGAAAACAAAAGGAGGTTGGGGGATACAAATTGGAAAAGAAGAAGTCAAACTTTCCCTATTTGTAGATGATATGATATTATATATAAGTGACCTCCAAAACTCTACCAGGGAACTCCTACAGCTGATGAACTCCTTCAGTAATGTGGCAGGATACAAGATTAACTCAAATATATCAGTAGCCTTTCTATATACAAATGATAAACAGACTGAGAAAGAAATAAAAGAAACATGATCTTTTATAATAGCCACAAATTATATAAAATACTTAGGGGTAAGCAAGTGAAAGACCTGTATGATAAGAACGCTAAGTCTCTGAAGAAAGAAATTGAAGAAAATATCAGAAAATGGAAAGATCTCCCATGCTCATGGATCGGTAGAATCAACATAGTAAAAACGGCAATCTTACCAAAAGCAATCTACAGATTCAATGCAATCCCCATCAAAATCCCAACACAATTCTTCACAGACCTTGAAAGAACAATACTCAACTTCATATGGAGAAACAAAAAATCCAGGATAGCTAAAACAATCCTGTACAATAAAGCAACCACTGGAGGCATCACCATCCCTGACTTCAAGCTCTACTTTAGAGCTATGTAATAAAAACAGCTTGGTATTGACATAAAAACCAACATGTGAACCAATGGAATCAAATTTAAGATCCTGATTTTAATCCACACACTTACGAACACCTGATTTTTGACAGAGAAGCCAAAACTGTACAACGTAAAAAAGAAAGCATCTTCAACAAATGGTGCTGGCATAACTGGATGTCAACATGTAGAAGATTGCAAATAGATCCATATCTATCCCCATGCACAAAACTTAAGTCCAAGTGGATCAAAGACCTCAACATAAACCCATTTACACTGAACTTGATAAGAAGAGAAAGTAGGAAGTAGTTTTGAACACATTGGCACAGGAGATCACTTCCTAAATATAACACCAGTAGCACAGACACTGAGAAAAACAATTAATAAATAGGACCTCTTGAAACTGAGATGCTTTGGTAGCGCAAAGGACATGGCCATAAGACAAAGCAACAGCCTAGAGAATGGGAAAAGATATTCACTAGCCCCACAACTGACAGAAGGCTGATCTCCAAAATATATAAATAACTCAAGAAACTAGATATCAAAACACCAAACAATCCAATTTTAAAAAATGTGCTACAAATCTAAACATAATTCTCAACAGAAGAATTTCAAATGGCTGAAAGACATTTAAGGAATTGCTCATCATCCTTTGTCATCAGGGAAATGCAAATCAAAACACTGAAATATCATCTTACACCTGTCAGAATGGCTATGATCAAAACACTGATAACAGCTTATTTGGGAATGATGTGGAGCAAAGGAAACACTCCTCCACTGTTGGTGGGAATATAAACTTGGGCAGCCACTTTGGAAATCAGTATGGTGGTTTCTCAGAAAATTGGGATTCAATCTACCTCAGGATCCAGCAATACCACTCCTGGGCATATACCCAAGGAATGCTCAATCATACCATGAAGACACATGCTCCTCTGTCTTCATAGCAGCATTGTTTGTAATAGCCAGAATCTGGAAACAATCTAGATGCCCTTCAACCGATGAATGGATAAAGAAAATGTGGCATATATACAAAATGGAACACTACTCAGCAGTGAAAAACAATGGCATCATGAAATTTGCAGGTAAATGGACAGAACTAGAAAATATCATCCTGAGTGAGGTAACCCAGGCTCAGGACAAACATGGTATGTACTCACTCATAAGTGGATACTAGATGAAACCAGACTACAACCCACAGCTCCAGAGAGGCTAACTAAGAAGGAGAACCCCAAGAGGGACACATGGATCGACCTGGGAAGGGGAAATAGATGAGATCTGCATGAGTAGACTGTGTGTGAGGGGTACAATGAAGGGTAGGGGATGGGGGTGAGAACATAAGGGAACAGGATGGTAGAGCTGGAACAGGGACAAAATGGAAGAGCAATGAAAGAGATACCATGATAGAGGGAGACACCATGGGGATAGGGAGAAACTGGGTGCTAGGGAAGTTCCCAGTAATCCCCAAGGATAACCCCAGCTTAGACTACTAGCAATAGTGGAGAGGGTGCCTGAACTAGCCTACCATGGTAATGAGATTAGTGAATACCCTAATTGTAATCATAGAGGCTATATCTAGTAGCTGGTGGAAACAGATGCAGAGATCCACAACCGAGCACCAGGCCCAGCTCCAGGAGTCCAGTCAAAGAGAGAGAAGAGGGATTCTATGACCAAGGGGCATCAAGATTATGATGGGGAAACTCACAGAGACAACCAAACCAAACTAGTGGGAACTCATGAGCAGTGGACCAGTAGCTGTGAAGCCTCCATGGGACTGGACTAGGCCCTCTGCATAGGTGAGACAGTTATGTACCTTAATCTGATTAAGGGCCCCTCTGGCAATGGGATCAGAATCCATCCCCAAGACATGAATGGGCTTTTTGGAGCCCACTGCCTGTGTTGGGACAACTTACACAGCCTTAATACAGGGGGAGGGGCTTGGACCTATCTCAACTGAGTGTATCAGGCTCTGCTGACTCCCCACTGGAAGCCTTGCCTGGGAGGAGGTGGGAATGGGGGTTGGGATGGGAGGGAAGGCTGGTGGGTGAAAGGTGGGAAGGGAGAGGATCTGTGACTGGTATGTAAAATGAATAGAAAATTTCTTAATAAAAAATAAAAATAAATCAAGCTGGCTTTGGAGTTGGAATGCGGCTCTCTCCTTCTCTAAACCCAAGCATATTGCTAAAAGAAGAATTGGGAGATTTTGTCTCATATTGAAAGAGCCAACTTGTGTGAGACAGAAGAAAACCAATAATCTAGGGATCATAGTCTTCTAGATTCTATTTCTTTCCATGATTATTCTTGCTTTCAAAGAATTCTTTCTCTATTCAGAATAAATCCAAAACTTTCCATGTTGATATTTAAAATGTTCAAGTTTTCCATAATAAAAAATAAATCTTTCCAATAGCAACCTCTGAAGTCTCCAGAAGGAAGATGGGGCCCCACAACAATGACTCTACTCAGTCCAGAATGATGCCATGGTACTCATGAACATTACTCAATGATGAACTTTGGACTGAAAATTGTCCAGGACAGTTCCAAGATGAGATGGTCCATCATACTATACTTCTAGCCAGAATGTCAGACAAGCTTACCCATTACTCTGAAACTGGCTACAGAATCCACAGTTAGTCCAATTGAGACCTAACTACCTGAGCTTTCTTACAGGACCCCACAGAGACCCCTAAACAGCAGAAAGCAATTCTAGAAAATGACGCCCTTTTTCCCAAAGGTTTTATGTTTCTCAGGGTTATGGATGATGGTTATAGGGTTGGGGATGGAAGAAATTATTAGAGTCAGTATTCTCCTTAAGAAAGGAAAAAGGGGAATGGATAGGTATAGAATATTAAGGTAGATTATTGTATATACTAGTAAACTAATTTAGTAAAATATCAGCCTTAGATAATTTGCATGGTTATTGATTCTTATATATTGATACAAATGTAAACTATTTTTATATTTCTATTTAAGATAATTTGTATATTGATACAAACACAGAACTATATTTATTGTAATGTATATATATTTCTACTCCTATTTGAAGTATTTTGTATATTGATACAAATGTAAAATTATATTTGTCATACTATATGTATGTTCTACCTGTTTAGAATATTTTATATATTGATTCATATATAGGATTGTTGTCATATTGCATACTATACTATATATTTCTACCTCAGTTTAAGATATTTTATAAATTTTCACAATTTTGAGGTCATTGTCCTTTTATTGTACATTTGTTTACAGACCTTGTTTATATGAAGCCTTAGTCCTTAGGTTATTTAGGTAGATAAGACTTATAGATCTATAGATACTAATGCTTGTCATCTGTATAGTTATGTTAGTGAGGTCATCCAGATTTACAGATACATAGGTCAGATGGATAGGTAATCTTCAAATACTTCATAGACCTAGAGAATATGGCATTTAAATAACTTAGAATTCTGTTGATATGAGACACAATTGGCAGCTCCAGACACTCCTGACCGCATTGATCTGATCCTGAGAGAACATTAGGCTTTTAAGACATTCCATTTGGAAGTTTGTCTTTTTCCTGGTGCATAATGGGCAGCTGGGCAAAGAACTGCCCTTACCTTGACAGCTGACAGTACGATTGCTGTCCTTTCTGGATGAGCAGGACACAAGGAAAAGTGACTAGTGAACTCTACCAAGACAGGGTAAGATGGTCTTTCAAAATTCCTGTTTCTGAAAATGATCTGTCAGATAGATATTCTAGGCCAGTAGCCAAAATGGTTGTCCCAATGGTGCTGAGAAATGTTAGGTGACTGTTCAGGCTGCCAGCTGTCTCTGTCTGTTTTCAAAAGATTGCTTGTGTGCATTTCTCATTTTCTTGGGTATTATTATATTCCTTCTCAGGTCTTTAATGGAGTTGAAGAATAACAGTTACAGTTACAATCTTCTCATCTCTTAGCTAGAACATACTAAGTACTAGATTCAGATTCTTCAAGATAGGACAGCTTTTGGAATAATCTCTCTAACATACCATTTATCTATGTACTGGACATCTCTGGATTTTAGTATGTGACTCTTGTTTGATGTTGTTCTTGTTGGTGGTAGTTCCATTTGGTTATGTCATTACCCTTTATTTCTCCATGATCATTCCTATTGTACATAGTTTTATGTTAGGTTAGAACTTTCTCATTTAGACAAAAGGGGGAGATGTAGTGGGTAGCTGTTTGAGCCATGCCCTGAAGCACTGCCCCTAGTGAGGCAGCTGTAGCTGTTACACCTGCCTATGAACTTGAGGTATTTGCCCCTGGGGTATAGCCACAGGGGACCCTTAAGACCTGGGATGCACATATGCCCCCTCTCTTGGCTACCTCATGGTTTTGGATGCTGAGATCTTGGACCAAGCGATACAGTGTGGGACATAGCTCAGCTTTCCCATACCCTACAATAAATCTCCCATGGTTATGAGTTGACCCCAGATAAATTCCTTTGACTATTTAAAAAAATTCTGTTTGACAGTTTTATACATTTACATAATGAATTTTGGTTGCCTTCACACACACCCACTCATCTCTCCATCACCCTCCTACTCCTACTAGAGTCCTTCTCCTCAACAAGCCCTTTTCCTATTCTTGTGTTTTCTCATCATGGTGACCCACTGAGTTTAATACTGCTTTTTGCCCAGACATTGGGTGGGTGGCTATTTCCTGGATCAGGGTCAACTTACCACTGAAGAAAATGACTGCTCCTCCCCTCAAATCCTTTAACTGCTAGTAGCCTCTCAGGCATGGATGAGACCTCATGGACACTTCTTCCATCTGTGATGAAATGGGGATGAGCTCAATCTTGTGTTAGTCTTGTACAGAAAACCACAGCTGCAGCATCTCTCTTCTTTAAAGAAGTATACATTTCTCTGTTACCTGTGACCAAAGTATGTGATATCTTCAGCAATAAGTTCTTTGTTAATAAATGTCTAATAATTTTATTTATTTGTTTATTTTACATCCAGACCATAGTTTCCCCCTTCCTCTCCTCCCATTCCTTCTCCCACCTCTGCTCTGCTCCCCCCAATCCACTCCTCTGTTTCTGTTTAGAAAGGAGCAGGCCTCCAATGGACATCAACAATAAATTCTTACCATAAAGTTCTAGGACTATTTACTAGCTAGACTTGTTTAAAGGATCTCTAGGATCCCCCTGATTATCACGCTTGCCAAAGAGCTCTTTGGTTGATAACCTATGGCTTCTAGAGGGAGCATATTCCTTGTATAGAGCAACTCCAATTAAACTCTCTCTTCTTAATACATATACTTTAGGAAGCTTATAAAATCCGAGGTTTCTATGTAGGTTTTTCAAGGACCTAATATCAGTTATCTCTCTCACACCCCATCATGGGCCCTTTCCCACTTAAGTCTTCCCTGCATTATATCAGTTTTCCCTTTCATAACGCCTATGCTCTACAATCCTCTCTTAAATCCCCATCCTCCTCCATGACCACTTTCTAGTCTTCTGTCTTCTTCATGTACTTCATATGAAACACATAAATCCAAAGAGTTGAAGCTATGAGCCACATAGGAGAGAGAGCATGTGTTGTTTGTCTTTCTGGGTCTGGGTTACCTTCCTCAGTATAATTTTTCCAGCTCCATCAATTTACCTATACATTTCATGATTTCATTTCTCTTTATAGCTAAATTATTATTTCATTGGTGTATGTGTACCACATTTCCAATATTTACTCATCATTTCATAGGTATCTAGGCTAGCTCAATTTTCTGGCTGTTGTGAGTAATGAAATAATGAACATGGATGGAGAAAGTTTTCTGTAGTAGAACATAGAGCCCCTTGGATTTGTTTAAATTATTTTTTTCATTTTGTTTTAATTTTAGTATGTTGTATGTATGTAGGAACTCATTCATTTTTTAGGTCTTTCAATTTCATAGAATATAGGTTTTTAAAGTATATTTTTGCTATCTTCTAAATTGCATTGGACTACCAGATATAAAATCAAAGATTAATCTCAACACAGTGGTAGTGGGTGACTTCAATACAGTACTATTGTCAACAGATTGATCATCTGAACAAAACTTAATAGACAAACATTGCAGTCAAATGTCACCACAAATCAAATGGGGTTAACAGATATCAATCTCTAGAACATTCCATTCAAATACTAAAGAATGCACATTCTTCTCTGCAGCCCATAGTCTTTTCACCAAAATTGATCACATGTTATACTCAAAGCATATCTCAGAAAACATAGGAATAATGAAATAGCATCTATTTCACTGTAATGCAATAAAGCTAGATACCAACAATGACACCATGAAAATACACAAATTCATGGAAACTAGAAAAAAAACAGCATTGAATGGTGATTGTGTCACAGAAGAAAATCAAAATATTCCTAGTATTGAATAAAAATGAAAATATAATGCACCAAAATCTATAGGACATGATGAAAGTAGTCTCAAGAGGGGGACTCAATAGCAGTAAATGTCTGCAAAAAATTTTCTGAGTTCTCATATAATAATTTAATAATACACCTTAATGCTTTGGAAATAGCAATAAAAATTCAAGTAAAAAAAGAGTGGGTGGGAAGAAATAATTAAAAATCAGGGCTAACAGACTTTGTTGACTCCCCAAGGGATGGGACTGGGAGGATAGGGCAAGAGAAGGAGAGGAAGGGGGAACTAGGATTGGTATGCAAAATGAAAATAAACTTTTTTAAATAAATAAAGAAAAAAATCAGGGCTAAAACTAATGAAATGGAAACAAAATAATTACAAAGCATCACTGAAAGAATGAGTTGGTTCTTTGAAAAGATAAATCAGCTGAGAAATCCCTGGCCAAGTAAACTCAGATGAAAAGGGAGAGGAGATGCGAACTTATAAAAATTAGAAACTAAAAGAAAGACATTACAATTATAGAATATTATTAATTACAGAAAAGAGAAACATTACAGACTCCAATATTTTGAGACTTCTCTGTTCAGATCTAAAGCTCATCAAAGTTTTTATTCATGTTTGCAAAGAAATATGATCATATCTACCCTCCATTTTCCCATTCTAACTCCACATATTTCCCCAAAGTACCTCCCTCCCAAATTCATGTATTTTTTCCTAACTTAGTAAATCCAGTTAATGCTGGCAATATGTTCACGGGTGTGGGATCATCTACTGTAACATACTAAAGTTCCTTTTTTTATTGAGTTGTTTGTTTTCCTGACACATTGGAATGTTTTAAACTCTTATTAGTTCTTAGAGAATTTCATACCTGTTTTGATCATTTTCACCCTTCCCTCAACCCTTCTTAGACTCAACCCCCTTTCCCACCTACCTACTTGTGTCCATTTATTTATTTGTTTGTTTGTTTGTTTTGTCATTTTAAAAGCTTCTGCAGGCTGGAGACATGAACCAATGGTTCAGAGAATTGTTGATCTTGCAGAAGACCTGGGTTTGGTTCCGAGCACTCACATGGTGAGTGAGTGAGGGGTTCCCAACCACCCGTAAGACTAGTTTCAGATATCCTATGCTTTCTTCTAATCTCTGCATGTACCGGGCACATACAGGGTGCATATACATACATCCAGCCAAAACACATAAAATAAAATAGCTAAATAAAAATATTTCAAGACTAATTTCTAATTCTTGGGTGTGTGGTTTTCCACTAGAGAATGGTTGATTTACCAGGCTCCACATTCTTAGAGAAATCTGTTTCTCCTCACAGCAGCTAACAATTGCCAAGAACCACTCCAGTTAGAGTGGAACTTTTTGCTCAACACCCCTTTCTATACCAGAATCTGGTGTCAGTTGGAATCATGCAGGTCTTGTGCATACTCTCACAGCCACTGTGAGCTCGTATGTGCAGCTGTTCTGTTTTGTTCAGAAAACACTCTTAACTTGTATTCCTTCATCAACGCTGCCTTTTACACTCTTTCCATTGCCTCTTCCACAATGATCCTTGAAATTTCTGAGGAGACAACTCTGGTATATATGTTTCCTTTAGGGATAAGCATTCTGAAGTCTGGTTTTTTGTGCCTTGGCCAGCTGTGAGTCTGTGTGTTAACCACCATCTACAGGAAATAGAAGCTTCTCAGATAAGGGCTGAGAGATGCATTGATTTGGAAGATGCTTTGTGTTTTGAGTTCTTTGTATATTCCAGACATTAATCTTCCATTGGCTGTATGTTCTCTCCTAGTAATGGATTCTCCTAGTCTGTGGGTTTCCTTCTCACATGATTGACTGCTTCCTTTGTTGTACACAATCATTTTAATTTCATGAAGTCCTAAAAGTTATCAACAGACATATTAAACTGTGAACCCAGTATGCCAAGAATTTTTCATTGGTGCAGTAGTGTTGTGAATATTAAAGGGGTAGTCAACAACATTCTAACTGGATTTGGCATCTGCTCCAAAGGCTTGGAGGTCATAGGCCTTAGAGGAAAACATGTTATTTTTATTGAATGTACATAGTCTCAAAGTACCTTATAAATACTTAGATCCTCGGTCCTCATCAGAGAAACTTCCTTATGCAGTGGATGGAAGTTGACGCAGAAACTCACAACTAGGGAAAGTGAAGATAACACATCAGAGTGACATGTTCAACATCTCCCACTTCCCAAAGCTAAAGGAACATCATGGAAAGATTGCAAGAATCAGAGGTTAGGGAAGACTACTGTAATACAGTGTCTTCTGGACATGAATGCATCATTGCAGTCATGAACCCACAGTAGCTATTGTTTTCCTGCTCAAGACCTGAACTATATGAAACCAGTCAACTTTCCAGCATGGATGGGGAATTGGTTCATGAGGCTCCACCCTTAGCTGAGGAGCTATGAGTAGTTAATGGCTTTGGGAAGAGGATAATTCAATTTTCATTAAGGGTTTAGCTTCTCATAGGATGCCAGTGTTCCAGTAGATGGCCTGCACCACACCCATGTGCGTGTAGGAAGTACTATTTGAACTCAGTCAGTTATTGAAGAAAGGAAAGAAAGAGGAAGGCATGAAGTTAGGATGTGGATATATGTGTGGTGGTTCTAGAGGAGCTGAATGTGGGGAATGAGGGTAGATATGTTCTAAATACATTGTATACATGCATCAACTTGCCAAAGGAGAAAGAAAGAGGTATGTGTTTAGTTTGTTCACATGTATTTTACCTGTGTTCAAAACATTTAGCTATTCCTTAGGTTTTTTCCTATCTATTTTTCTCTCTTCCTTCTTTCCATTCTTCCTTCCTTCATTCCTTCCTTCCTTCTTTCCTTCCTTCCTTCTTTTTCCTGTGATTTTTTTTAAAAAAGACGTCTCACTAAGCTGTCTAGGCTAGCCTATAAACTTGTTGGCCTTAACCTCATGGTAACCTCCAACTCTCTCAGCTCCCAAGTGCCAGCACCACCATACCCAGCTTTTATCATTTCTCTATAGTGAAAGCATTCAGAATCCTTTCTTCTAGCTTTTTGGAGTTTATGGAATATAAATGTTATCATTCTTCACCCTGGTGTGCAATAGCACAGCAGAAATTCTTATTTCTATCTTTAATTTAGTATCCATTGACCATTCCCCTTCATTTTTCTACAACAATTTCTTTTTCTTTGTCTTATTTGAGTACTTTAAATATTTTGGCTATTGGTTTCCTCTATGTGCAGTTGTAAATATTTCTTTCATTCTTTTGTCCATTCACTCTATTATTTTCCTTGCTGTGAAGAAGCCTTATAGTTTTGTAAAACCATTTGTTTCACCTTGGTTTTGTTGCCTGCTGTATAAATACTCTTCAGGTAAGCTTCTGTTTAACAACTGATCTTTACAAAATTGGATAGACAGTCTTGTTAGTGAGTTTTAGGATTTTTCCCATGTTTTGGAGGCTAAACATTTAGTAGATATATACTTTTCAAATATTTTTCTCAGATTTTGATTAGCATCCCCCAACTTTAAAGTAGCAAGGAATTTCTTAGTGGATATGTTGGAGCTTAGCCACCAAATACAGAAGAAAAATTACTTGAAAACAAAGAAATAGAAATGGTACTCTAACAAGCATAGAAAGTAAAAATAAATGAATTGAATGGAAATTGGTCTTGTTTAGAGGGCAGCTCAGAGCCAGACACTTAAGCAAAGAGAAAAAACTCATTGAAGTTTGACACAATTGTTCATATTCAAATGAAAATCTAGCTGCTTCTGCCTCCATAGTGTGTGGATTACAGGCGTATGCTACCACCGCCAGTCTCCTTGGCCTGGATTTTTATATTATTTGTTTAGTAAATATTTTACTAATTATTTGAGAATTTCATTCAGTGAATTTTGATCATATACCCCATTTCCTTTCCTTAATCCTCCATATCCACCCCACAGAAACTCACAATGTATTTTACTTTTGATCAATGAATACAACATAGAAGAGATTTGCATCTGCAGATGTATTCCTTCACCATTTTTTTAATTTTTATAATTTATCTGTGTGTGTATGTGTGTGTGTGTGTGTGTGTGTGTGGATGTTCCACATGTATACAGGTACCCACAGAAACCCATGAGATCATTGGACCTTCTGGAGCTGGAGTTAGAGGGCCCGTGAGCTTCTGGAGGTAAGTGCTGGGAACTAAACTCACAAGAACTCTTAACCACTGAGCCATTTCTCCAGTCTCTTAAGTGTTTCTTATAGATATAGTTTCTCCAAGTTTAGTCTTATGTTTTTCTAATTCACAATCATAAACAATTTATAGTACCTATGCTGTATATTTATGAAATCTGTAATTGTAAATATTGCTGCAAATTTTGCTGTAATTCTCCTACAGCAGTATTGTTTGCACCCCATTGGCAACTAGGACAAAGAAGGCCTTTGCAACTTCTACTATGAAAGACCAGCTTTGAAATGCTTGAGATGCTGTCATAAGGTTTGTTTGGAATGCTGTCATTAAGCTTATATTAGTTCATGAATCACATGTGAGTACCACTTACTGGGACTTCTGTTGCTTTCTTTTATGACTCCATTCCCATACATGCCTGCATTTGCAGACCTCACCAGGCCACCTTCCCATCATTCACAGTTAGTATCTTTGACAATTCTTACCTATATAGTTGTGGCTTGGGCAGCCTGGGGACAAGCTTCATTCCCACAGCAGTATCTTTCACAGGACAGATTTTTTTTAACTATAATACAGTCCATCTTTTTTTGATTTTTTTCTTTCATGTACCATGCTTTTGCTGTTGTATAACACCTAAAATTCATCTACAAACTCATGATCATCCAGTTTTTCTCCAACATCTTACACTCTCCTGGTCTCAAGTTTATGTAGAGATAACCTTTTGAAATTATAAGATTTATCTCAAGGTTTATTTTCCCCATGTTTAGCAGTTGTTTAGTGGTTCCCGCACCATTTGTTGAAAAGACATTCATTTCTCCATTAGATTTCCATTGTTCCTTTGTTAAATATCAGTTGGCTATATTTATTGTATTTTAAATTCTAAATTCCACATGATGATTTCAGGTATATAAGAAGCCAAATAATGTACATTTTAACCAGAATGTGCATCCTTGAATGGTTCTTTATTTCTAGGACTTTTTGTTGATTTGAAGGACATATATCCACAAGTAATCATGTAATCTACATACAAATACAACTTTATTTCTTCCTTCCTAAATGCTAGATTTTTATTTACCTTTCTGATGTTATTGTATCACTTTGAATTTCCATTACAGTTTTAAATCATGGTGGGGAGAATGAAAACCCTTGATTTCTTCCTGACAATAATGAGTATCATTTTGTCACCATTAAGTTTGATATTAGCTTCAGGCTATTGCTAGTGGTAGAAATTACTCCTATTCATAATTTTCCAAGAGTATATGTACTTACATTGTCTCTTATCAAATGTCTTTTTGCTTTTGTTTTTGTTTTGCTGTTTTTTTTCTAGACAGGGCTTCTCTATGTAGTCCTGGCTGTCCTGGAACTTGCTCTGAAGACTATGCTGGCCTCGGCCACCTGCCTCTGCCTAGTGAGCACTGAGATTAAAGGTGTGCACTGCCACTGTCCAGTCATCAAATGTCTGTATGTACCTATTAATATAATCATGTGACTTTTCTTCTTTAGCTAATTGATGTTATATTGAGTCAGGGTTGAATAGCTGTAATAAATCACACTTAGCCATGTTATATATTATTATATGCTTTGGGGTTAATTTTGGTAATATTTTTAGAAGTTTTATACCTGTGTCCATGAAAGAGGCTAGACTGTAGCTTTAATTTCTTGTAATGTCTTTGTTGGGCTTTCTTTTATTAAAATAATACTGACCTTAAAGAGTAAGGTAGGAAATATTCTCTCTGTTTCTCTGTTTTGGAAAATACTTTAGAGAGAACTGATATAATTCTTAAGTATTTGGTATAATCTACCAGGAAACCTACTTAGACTTGGTGCTTTCTAATTTTTATTATTATTTAAATTTGTTGTATGACAATCTTATGGATGATCTTTCATACCTCTCCCATATTTACCTCCTTCACACAGTCATCACCACTCCCACAAATCCTTTTCCCACATTCTTGCATCTCTCTCTCTCTCTCTCTCTCTCTCTCTCTCTCTCTCTCTCTCTCT
>CABHPH010111730.1:39217-56369 GCA_902168325.1 Peromyscus nudipes
CTCTCTCTCTCTCTCTCTCTCTCTCTCTCTCTCTCTCTCTCTCTCTCCCCCCTGTGTGTGTATCTGTGTGTGTGTCTGTGTGTGTGTGTGTGTGTATTTTGACCCACTCAGTTTAAACAGTCACCTATATAACCTTGCCTTCTAACTGCAGAAATGATAGGCTCAACAGTGGGTACACAACAGAAGACAACTCCTCTCCCAGAATCTATTAGTAGCCAATAGTACAGCAGGGAGGGGAATGCCCAGTCTTGTGCAGGTCCAATGCAGGCAACTGTGGCTCATATGAAACCATGATCGAAATGGTAGTGTCTTGGCCAGAAGACAGCATTTTACAGCCCTGCTTCCTGTCATACAGCTCTTCCGTTTGTTCCATTCCCTCTTCCATGTTGATCCCTGTGCTATAGAATAGGAAGCATCAATGTCCTGTTTAGGGCTAGATGCTTTCTGTTTTGAATGCTAGTAACTGTTGGTTAAATTTATCCTGTTGACAATAGCTTACCCAGAAAATGTTTTTGACTTGTGTGGATTTTGGTAGGTTGTAACATGAATAGGAATTGGTTCATTTCAGCAGGGACATTATGAATGTTCATGTAGTATCCTTGTAGTCACTTGTCCATGGAGGAAGCAGTGATGAGGTCTCTTTCATTTTTGTTATCATCGTCTGTATGTTCTCCATTTTCATTTAGCTAACCTATAGCAGATATTTATGAAACATCATTTGTCAAGATTATTAATCTTGAAATGAGTGGCTCTTTGCTTCATTCATTATTTTGGTTGGTTTTCTGCTTAAATTTCAGCTCTAGTTTTTATTACTTATTTTCTTTTCCTTATGGCAAATCAGTCAAAACCTAACCACTTCCCAAAGGTCCTATGTCTTAAGGTAATTGCCCTGAGGCTTAGATTTCAAAATACGAGTTACAGAGAGCACTCTCAGTCTTTTAGTCATATTTGACCTTCACCATTGATTCTTGGTTTTTACTTGCTCCCTTAGGTAGGATAGAGTATTTGTAAAAGCAGCGAGCTGAGTGTTTCCTTTCCTTCCTGAATGGACAGGATAAAAGGAATATTAATGAATTCCATATTCCATAACTGACCAAATTATTTGCAAAATACACAAAGAACTTTACAAACTCATTAACAAAATACAAATCATGAAATTAAAATGAGGTGATGATTTTAATGGACATTTTTGAAGAAAATATGTTAGTGAGCAGTATCCACATACAAAGGTGCTCACCCACATTGCCTACTACAGATACAGTGCACATGAAAACCATTATGAGATCCTACTTCATATCTACCAGAATTGCTACTATAAAAAGATAATAACATATCCAAATGAGGGTAGAGAAACTGGAACCCAAATATATTTCTAGAAGAAATGTAAAATGGTCAACTCACTTTTGAAAATATTCTTGACAAAATATTTTGCTCAAAATGTTAGAAATAAAATTAACAGATGGCTCAATAATTCTACTTCTAAGAGTATGCAAAAAATAAATGAAAACACATGTTCATAGAAAACTTTGCTTACCAATGTTCACAGTACATTAACCATTATGTCCGTAAATGAGGATTCCCTAAATGTCTATAAACTAATAAGTGGATAAATAAAAATATACTTTTTATAAAAAAATCTTATATCAAATTATGTATAAAAGGAAATGAGTTACTGATAACATTTGACAGCATGAATGGAGCTGATGGAACACTGTACAGTGTGAAAAACATGCACACGATTGGCCTCATAGTGTATGATTCTGCTTATGGGAACTATAGATTAGTAGCTGTGGGAGACGGATGGGTGAAGATTAAATGTTAATGTGTCTAGGATGGACTTTGAACTAATGAAATACTCTGCAAATTGAGTAGTGTTGATGAATACACTTAACATAATCAAATGGGGTAAATAAAATATTTTAAAATGCAAGCATACTGGGCCATGGAAGGTAATTTTGGGATTCTTTTGTATTCTGGAAAATTCACAGCATGTAGCCATCTATTCAGAAATGTTTGGGTAAGTAAGGTAAGTAACTTACCTATCTCAAAAGGACTTAGACAACCATCAAAATTTGAGAGTTTTTTCCATAATTATAAACTTGGAAAAAGGATTGCATCAATTTATCATATGAAAGTATGGTTTTATTTTTTGCTTTTTATGTCTTATGTGAAGCTGCATTGTCATAGAAAAATGTGTAACAACATAAATGACATATATTCCATTTAATTCCCCAGATTTGTCATTTAATAATTAAAGAAAATCACCAGAGAACTGTCCATGCAGATCAATGTATTTTATCTTTTTTCAGAATCACTTTAATTGCATTATTCGTTGACATAATGTTGTCAACATTCATTAAAATTTATCATCAAAACGAGTCCTATGAAAAGAGTTGCTTATTGTATTGCACTGCCAGGAAGCATGAGGACAAGGTTCTCTATGTTTTTCTGTTTTACAAAGACTTGCAGCACAATTTTCTGTCTGGATTTAATACCAAGAAAACTGTTTCTTATGAAAATTTTGTTTCATAATATGCTTGCAAGCTCTATGACTCTTGTCCCTTTGCTTTTGTTCCTATGTAGGTCTAAGATAATTTGTGGATCATTTCTTACTACTGTACAGTGATGATTATATATACTTTGCACATTAGCCTTACCTAAGGTTTCCTGTTTATCTTGTTTTATGCTTGGCTCTGTAATACATCTATTAACTTTGTGATAATAATATAATAGAGGGATAGTATGACTCAGAAAAGATAGGTAGGAAAACAGATCTGGGACAAAACACTAGAGAGATTGGTCGTTCCAGCCAGAAACTTACCCTGTCTCCACTAAAGCCCTTTTACAAGTATTTACTATTGCCTCAAATAGGAGAAACTATGAATTTGACTGATTCTGTAACACCAGTGATTAAGAACTGGCTTTCCATTTGCCGAAAGTTTGTCTCTGTTTTTGCATGCATGATTTTCATTAGCATTAAGAGCCTGGAACACAAAGGTAAATTGTAAAGAGGTATTGATTGATGTGGGGATTTTAGATCATTTATCAACTGATTTCTGCAACATTAACATTTTTATTAGAAATATCTATTTAAATAGGAAACTTGAAGAATAAGTATTTTCTTTCATAAAAGTTGGCAAAAATGTTCTGGTTTTGCCTTTAAGACATGGAAAAATAGGTCATATTGTGCCTACTAAGTTGTGTAACCCTTTTGGAATGATTGACTGATTGATTGATTGAATTTTTTACTTTTTTATTAAATTGTTTGGTGCCAAGGTAACCAAGGCTTGTCTCTTACTCAAGAGGAAAGCAGATCGTGACATTTTTATTACATGTCTTCAAGGATGACAACATTGAAAGGCCCCGCTTGACTTGGGGAAGTGTAATAATATGCCCAGATGCCTGAGACTGTGGCATTTGCGTCATTGGTAAAGCAGGTAGTCAAATAACTATGATGTTTTGCTATAAGATTGTTCCAGGAGAAAACTTTTTCCCACGTCTTTATATATCCTCTCATGCTCAAGATATGGCCCACAGCACACAAAGTATCTAAATTTTTTTTTAAAAAAAAGAAAGAAAGAAAAGCAAAAGAAACCCATAAAAGCTGAAAACGCTTACTGTTAATTGGAAAATTCTGGATGGTCAATGAAACTTTGCATTAAGAAATTTCTTTACATTAAGAAAGCAGGCGTCTCCATGACGGGTAAGGTGACCTGCTGACGTCCCATGCAACCTAAGTCAGAAACTCACTTTTTAGTAAAAGGGGGACCTGTAGGGCCCTAGCCTCTGTTTTGGGTAACTGTTGCCTTGCTTGCTGACCTTGACGTTGATATCCTCACTATGCTAATTCCCTGCCAGGTTCCACCCTCCTGAACGCTTAAGGGAAGTTCCTTGTCTGTGTATCCTGCATAATGGCTGTTAACAGCTTAGATTCAAGATTGTAAAACATCGGTAGGGAACTTCTGCCCTTGGGGTTCTCCCATTGTGCTGTAAGCCTATATTTAAGACCTCTTCCCTCCTTCAATAAACAGCATTTGGCATTTAAAAAAAAGAAAGAAAGAAAATAAGGGTACAAACCCAATTCAAAAAAAAAAAAAAGAAAAGAAAAGAAATGTGTCCTTCAGTTGTGTAGCTTGGTCTGTCTGAGAGACCTCTGGCAGGGGGATCAGGATCTATCCCTGGTGCATGAGCTGGCTTTCTGGATCCCATTACCTATGATGGGATACCTGGCTCAGCCTTGGTGCAGGGGGAAAGGGCTTGGTCCTGCCTCAACTGAATGTACCAGGCTTTGTTGACTCCCCATGAAAGGCCTTACTCTTTTGGAGGAAGAGATAGTGGTAGACTGGAGGGAGGGGAACTGAGGGAGAGCAGGAGGAGGGAGGTTCTGTGGTTGGTATGTAAAATGAATAAAAAAAATTTAAAAAAAAAGAAAGAAATGTGTCATTGTGTAAATAGTTCCAGTATGATATCTTACACACAGTCTATGTTGGAGACTTTAAAATGGGAATACATAGCTAAGTTTTGTAGGCATTGGACCATGCTTGGCTAGCCTTAACAAGATTGGATTGACCTAGTAGATTTCATTTCTGTGAGTGAAGAGAAATGATCAGAAAAAGCTGTTTAGTGGAACATGCAATTTTATCTCAAAAGTGTTCCCTATCCGAGTCTTCCTATTACAACAAAATTAAATTCCAGAAAAACAGTTATCCCAGCAAAAAACATTGGAAATCATCCTTTTACCCTCTTTTCTTCATCATTAGGATGTAGACTTAACCTTTGAAATCTATCAGAAAATACTGTGTATGCAACTCTGTAAGTTACCTTGAAGAGAAAGATTGGGTCATGCCTCTAATACACTATCATTTTGACCCTAAATAAGGAGCCCTAAGAGCTTTGTCTCTTTTCTTAAATTCTGCTTTGCTCACCAAATTAAAAACCTGAGTTAAAAGATTATAAGGTAGAATATGTCACTGATATGCAGATACCACAACATCAGAAACTCAGTATACTACAAAAAATATTACCATAAAAGTATTTTTTCTGATCTATTCTTGATATCTATCTTGGGTGGTAATACGATTGCTCATGATGCCAGATGGTGTTGATGCGTCATGTTAGAGTGCTGATAGTGAGTTTATGAGAGAGAGATTGCACTGAGAAAACAACACTATTTACCTAGCTTTTCTTGGGAACAGGGAGGAGGTGGGCCTGGGTCAAGCAATGAGACTCAGCAGTCTCTGGCAAAAAGAAAGCTGAGCGAAATGTGCAGGATGGCAAGCTGCCACCATCACAAATGTTGTTTCAGAGCTACATTGGCTGAGGACTTTGCTCATAGGCCAAGATTTCAGCATTAGTGTAGGTGGAGCTACAGGTGTCTTTCTGGGCAAGCTCTGTGACTAGGCAGGTCTAACCTATGTGCCACCCCAGAACAAACTGGTGTTTGAACTGTCCCGGAGTGGACCAGGCAAAGGGGCCCATGGCAATCAGGCCCACCTGGGCTCTGGCAACTGGTGAAAGGGGTGGCCTCTGTTTGAAGAATTTCTTTCTTCTCTGCAAAGCTTCCTTTTCCTGCGACAAGCTTGCAAGTGGCAGTGACTCAGTGCTGTCTAATTACCTGTGTCCCTGGTGACCCTGTCTTCCCAGCATGAGGACTCAAGGACCAGTGTCCCACCCCCAGGTCAGAGAAGGTCCTCCACTGGCCTCACTCAAAAGAAGATGAGTCCATTTTAATAGGGTGCTCTCGTTTCTAGGTGAGTAGGGAAACACTGACAGGAAGGAAAATAATTGCATTTTCTTCCAAAGACAACAGAAATGATTTCTTGAGTAATGGTGAAAACAGGACTCCTTGCATCTCTGGACGTTTTATAGTGCAGGCTGTAATGAGCGAGAAAAATGCCTTGCTTTTAATAGCTAATCCTCTGATGCTTCGTGTATGTGAAGGTAAGTTGATGTAGCAAACTGTCAGTGTTGAAGACAGAGATTGAGCTCAGAGCAGCCTCCTTGCCTGGTCCACTGCGTCACTTAGCTGTTGTTAGCACAGCTGGAAAATTGACACTTGTCTGTAACAGCTATTTTCAGCAGGGATGGCGCAGTCCCACCATGCACAAATGGCCAGACCCAGAGGCCAGAGGAGAGGAGTCATGCTGCCCAAACTCCTCCCCTGTGGTGCCAGGCTCCTTTAGCTGAACCTCCTGTGTCCTCCAGGTTCAGAAGCATACCATGTACCTCCCTCCTCCTTGAGGGACCCCATCAAGCCTGCTTCTCCCTAGTTCAGTAATTCCTAGGAGTCCCTTAAATCTGGTCAGAGTCTGTGTCCTGAGTAAATGTGAGCTAGAGGTTTTCTCTAAGGGCAGAGTTTGTCTGAGCCTGTGTGGGTGAGAGAAGTAACAGAGGTAAGAGGTACTTGAGTGCCAGACTGACTGGAGATGGTCCTTTGACCATGGTAGTTCCTTTCTGTGGATGTTTCATTTCTTTTAATGTATAGTGGAATTGTTCTTTACTCCTAAGTGTCTGCCACATTGTTCTTTCTTATATGAGTAGAAGTGACCGTAACTTTCTATTTTCTTTGGATGTCACATATATTGTGTATCCACATTTATAATGAATCTTGTAGCATTTTGTCATACTCCTTTGCTTGAGAAGACTTATTTAAAAACATTCTTTTCTGGCACTCACTTTATGTATTTGAAATTTGTCAAATTTAGATTCGTATCTCTTTTACCTCATTTTCAACATAACTGTCTTCTATGTCTTTTCTCCAAGCAATTTTTTTTGTTTTTACAGTTTTGAAATATTCTCACCAGTATGAAGACTCATAAACACAGTGATGCTTATAGTGGTATTCTATTTGTACTGAAATGTGATTTTATTTGTATGTTAATAAATAAAGTTGCCTAGGGGTCAGAGCTATTAGCAAGCCATAGCGAAAGCCAGGGCGGTGGTGGTCCACGCCCTTAATCCCAGCACTTGGTAAGGGGCGGTGGTGGTCCACGCCTTTAATCCCAGCACTTGGTATGCAGAAATAGGTAGATCTCTGTGTGTTCAAGGATACAGCCAGCATTGGAGACACACGCCCTTAATCTCAATACCAACTGTAGAAGACAGAGAGGCAGTGACGAGGCAGTCACGTAGTTGGGTTTACAACCAATGAGAAGGAAGAACGCACAGGAAGTAACACGCCTTTCGGAGAAATCTCTTGGTGGGAGAAGCTAGCTGGCAGAAAAGCGGGTAAGATTCTTAGCTCTGACCTCTTTGGGCTTTCATCCTTACATTGGCTTTGTGTTTATTATTTAATAAGGCGGTTGGTTACATCTACAGATGCTACTATTAGAATTAGTTGTTTTTACATTGTGGTTAAATGTATATGTGGCTTTAAAAACCCCAATTAAAAAGATTCTTTCGACCACCCTCCCTCACATACTTTCTTGTGTTATGTGAATTTCAAGGCCCATTGAATTTACAGGTGTGCTACCATGGACTCTATTAAGTTAACCTGGATTTAGAGTTCAAATATCTATTCAGTGAGTGGTTCATAAACCTCCACTTCACTAGGGAGAAGAGAAGAAAATGTTCTTGCCTATAAACCTTACTCATCTACTGTTATTTCTCTAGACCTTGCTTTTCTTGCGTAATAACAAGGAAAAGATATAAAGCCAAGGCAACTGCTTTATAATATAATTTTTGAATAAGCTTTGACATCTTATTTTGCTTTCTGTGTGATTCCTGAAGTAACGTTAAAGATAATTCGCAATGCTATATAATGTCTGAAGACTATATTTTGTGCTAAGAGAACAAAGTACACATGAAGATCTTATTCCTGTCACGAGTCCTTTTGTCCCACTAGGAACTTAGAAAAACTTCAACTCTCAAATTGTTCTAATGAAATTTGGAGTTTGGTTTAGATTTAATTACAAACTTTGTAAGTTACTGTTAAGCATCCAAGTTAGTAACCAATGTTTCATCAAGAAACTCATTATAACAGAATCCTAGAATTAGAATTAGAAACCACCTTTGAAAGTGTGTGGATTAATCTTGTTTTGCACACAGGGAATCTTGAGAACAAAGAAACAATGATATCCATGAAGTTACTGGTAGAATGCAGATCATTGCTCCATGACAACCAGTAATTGGCCTTGTGCACATTCTTAAAGATGCAGCTCATGGCAGTCCTATCATGGTACTCATGATGAAGTCTATTAAAATAGATCCACAACTCCAGACCTGATATTTCTTCCAAATTGCAGACTAATGTTGCTAAACAACACATTGTGGTATCTGGTTAACTTTCCTTTGAAGCCAAATTTTAAATAGAAATGCATTTTTCATTTGGTAATTTGAGAAACAGACATTTCACTTAGCTGTGTAGGAATTGACTACTTAGTATATGTTTCCAACATGTAATTAAATATAACTTCAATGTTTATTTTTATAATGTCTCATGGCCCAACACTTTAAACCACAGGAATTTTATAAAAATACTTTTGTTCATTGTAATGAGTTGCTGGTCTGGTTCAAGGCCTATGGCCTTGTACATCATCATCATCGTCAATATTGGACCTCAAAACTCCTCTTGGGTAATCTGCTGTTTGCCCCAAGTCATATAGATCCTCCAGTTCTGGTTCCACAGGACTAGTCTCTTCACATGCTCCAGCAAGTCAGAGATGGGGTAGGTGCTGGGATTGTCTAACTCAAAGCACTGGATGTGGGCCTAGGTGATAGCTAAGTTGGCCATCCAGGCCTCCACTGGAACTAATTTCTTCAGGAGAGAGACAGAACCAGCTCTCCCTTGTTTACAGTGTGTAGTGGGGCCAGCTCTCCAACTGCAGAAGCCAATGAGGGGCAAGGCCAGATTTTTGATCAAATCAAAGTTGTTTGAACAAAAAGTTAACACACCACAGCTCCCAATAACACTAAGACAGATAAAGAGATGATAGATGGGGAAGACAGAAGAGTGGAGTGGTTTTTTTCATTAATATTATTTTTTAAAATAAAAATAAAATAAAAAAGGCTGATATGGAGGGACTAGGAAATAGGTGTGATTGGGGTACATGATGTGAAATTTCCAAAGAATCAATAAAATTATGTTTAAAAATGCTTTTGGTGACTAAAATTTTACTAGTAATTCTTCTAGGTCACAAACATTTTGGCTCATATACAGTTCATAACCACATCCTTGACTGTGTCCTGGGTGAGACTTTATATATCATTGGTTCACCAAATTTATCATCTATCAAAAATCACTTGGAATATTTCTAATGAGATTTGCACTGCATACTCTGTGAGTTGCTTAACTTCTATGAAAGTCCATAGAATTTAGCATACAATGGCAGAAAGTAGATCATTTTAGGACAGGCATGGATCAGCTGACTGAGATGTGGGCAGGGATAACATTAGAGGGTGATGGACATGCTCTGTATTTAACTATGATATGGTAGTAACATGGGAATACACAATTTGTTCCCACTCATTGATATATTCACTTAAACTTGGTGCATTTTAATGAAAATTAAAACCTAATAAAGTTGATTGTGCTCCAAAGTAAAAATAATCTATGATGAAGACACACTTGTAGAAATCTTTGATGAAGTATATCTAGCCATGACATTGGACTCAAATGAACAGCCATGGTCAAGAACTTCTAGATACTTGAATCTCGGGTAAGCGTTCACTGGCAGGCCTCTGAGACTTCAAATCAAGCTCTTTTTTCACAAAATCTCTTTTATTGTGGTGAACGGACTTTTGTGGAATAGACCTGGAGGCTTCCATGGCATAATTTGTTCATTGGCTCATCCTCCAGAGTCCAGAGGTTTCATTACAACTAGAAGCTAGAAGCCATCATCTTCTACAAAAACACGACCAACTGTGGCTGAGGTCTGTGGCCTTAGCTGCTAAAGTCACACTCACACAGAGTTCTGGGTAATTTTTGTAGTGTGCTTGGGGGTGGGAGGAGTATGTGTGTGTAGCGGGTGGTGTTGATCATTGAGAAGCTTGTCATTCTTCTACAATCTATGCTCTTTGGGTAGCCACTTGAGGATACCCTTGAAGATACACTTCACCTAGAACATAAATGCTTGGTTCCTTGATGCCCATGAAGACAGTCTTTAGGTCTTAAATCATGAGAAACATGTCCCAGTACAGTAGCTCTGGCTTAGTCCACCTCTAGCAGTGCCCCTTTCTTACCTCTTCTTCAACCCTCAATCAAGCTTTATATCAATATTTGAAGAAGCATTATAAAATCCTATTTTCAGAGGTGTGTTTAAATTAAATTGTGTTAACACAAGAGTGTTAGCAAAGATTTCTTTGGCAATTATGAAATGAAAAATAATAACCTCATTTTTCTGTAGCTTTTATTTCTCCTCCTAAAAATACATGCATTTTCCTATAAGATCATCTTTATTCCTTTGTGCTCCTATGTGTTCCTGTTATACAAAATTCACTGAAGTGAATAAAGAGAGTGAGGGACATTTTCTTTGGATATGTGTAGCTGGAGAGTTTTCTTTCTGGGTCCCGCCAAGCCCTGGCAGTCCCTTAGCCCACTTATAAAATAAATATACAGATGCTTATATTATTTAAACTGCTTGGCCATTAGCTCAGGCCTATCATTGTCTAGCCCTTACTCTTATATTCAGCCCATTTTTATTAATCTATACTTTGTCACATGGCTCATGGCTTATCGGTACCTTACATCTTCCTTTTCCTGGCGGCAGCTCCAACAGTCCCCCCCTCTGCCTTCCTGTTCCCTCAATTCACCTCTCTGTTAGTCCCACCTATACTTCCTGACTGGCTACTGGCCAATCAGTGTTTATTTATACAGAGCAATATCCACAGCAGATATGTCTGGATTGCCTAGTTTTAAGAAATATGCACTGTTGGTGAGAATAAGTGTCTATAGAGTACTCAGCTATAAATGAGGCATCTGTATCACATACTTCCCAGTCTCCCTATGGGTCAGAGAACATTTCTGAAGAGAGACAAAAAGTCTATGAGAGCCAGAGGTATTGGAGTAAAGGATGAAACAGTGTGTTCTGGACATGCCAGGACTGACTTATCCATGAACTCATGTGTAGCTGTGGTTGCCTGCATAAGACTAGCAAAAGATTAAGTCTGTCAAAATTCCAGCAATGAAGGGGAAGACCTCATGAGACCCCACATATAGCTGAGAAGTTATTGATATTTGATAACTGCTATGGGAGTGAGGATCAGGTTGTTTAATGAGTGTGGTCTCTGATAGATCAACCATGCTCTGGAAAATTGCCCCACCCATGTACATATTGGCAGCAAAAATTGGAACTCAGTTGAACATGAAATAAGAGGACATGAAGTTGCAAAACGTGTGGAGAGGTGGGGTAGACCATGAAGGAGTGAAGGGTTGGAATGTAGAATGAATATAATGACAATATGTTGTATGCATGCTTGAAATTCTCAATGAAATAATAAAATGTGTCTTAAAAGTAATTAAATGTGCATCTTGGAAAAGTATAATATTTCATCAGGAATGTGGCATTGTGTGAAAAAGCAATGTGTGAACAAATGTGGTATCTTCAAGGACAGAAAATTCCAACTTCATAGTCATGATGAATTACTCAACACTATATCAAAAATGACTCCATCCCAAAGTAAAGAGAACATCAGTTTGAGATCCTGAGAAGTCTTAAACCACTGGATCCCAAAGCCTTACTGGGAACTAAAGATGAAGGCACTATGTATCTGGAATAGGTGCTCATATGATTTGCAGCATGCACTCTTTACTCTGTGTTGTGATGATATTTATCTCTAACCTATATGTTTGTTCAGGATGGAATCTGTATATTTTACATTTGTGGAACCATATTATTAAAGAATTCAAATTATGTGATAAAGGCAAGGTCCTTTATAAATGTCTGTGGAATTCATTAATGAACTTAATAAGCAAAGTAATCATAACTATGCATTAGAATATAGCAAATAAAAGTGAATTAGAAAATGCTAAAACATAACAATTTGTGCCAATTGTACTAAACACCTTGTATCTTTTAGACAAGTTTTGGGTTATTTTCTTCAAATTCAGGCTATATGTTCAATGAGTTTGAGAACTTATCAAAGCATCTACTACACATGAAATCAAGTCCGTGTTCCTATGTGAACTTAAGTGTTTATGGAACTATTGTTTGAAACAATGGAATGATGTGTTTCACATGATATATCAAATTATTTATTATTGTTGTTGTTGTTTATTTATTTATTTTCATGGTACCAAAAGGAGTGTCTCTGATCCAGATTCCTAGAAATAAAGAGCTATATTCTTCAAGTTATCATGATTCAGTATTCCAGGATAATACCTCAGCATACATGCCAGTGCCTATGGATGTGCATAGGTGTACATAAAGAAACTCTCTTAACTATTGCTATTTCTACCTGTGTGATTTTTTTTTAGCTACGAAGTCATGTCAGTTAGGGAGAAATATGCTCAAAAGAAGCACAGCTTGATTTCAAAATACAGTAACAAAATAAGTTCTGTCTAGGAGTTCGAATGACCCCTACCTACTAGTTTTCCTTTTTGAGGTATCTATTTTAATATATGTAGTCCCTATTTTAAGAAACTTTGATTACTTGGTATGTACCAGTATTGGTCACATTATTGAACCACTTGTGTCTCATCCTCTGAAGATCCTTTGCAGGTTTGTGTGTGTACTCAGTCATTGTCTCAAGGTACTGGTGAATATTTTAGCAAAGACAACGTTCTTTCTTCCTCTTATGTGATCTAAATGCTGGTAGGTTTGCTCTTTGTTTGTTCTGAATGCTATGTCCTAGATTTCCTTACTTAGAAACTTCATATCACAGGCATATATACCGCCCTGTCATTGAGTCTTGTTTTTAATCACATTCAACTAGTGGCTGTATGCCACATGAATGGAGTTATGCATACTGGGATTGTAGGGGGTGTAATATTTATGTTTCAGTTTTATGCATCAAAATCATAATAAGCTTATTTTATGCTACTTCCTCAATTTTGATCTTTCTGCTTGGACACTCATAGAAAGAATCATTCATTTTTCAGTTTGTGGTTTTTTTTTTTTTTTCATTGAAAGCTTCAACCATTTGAACTCTCTGTTGTCAATCAATTCCTCTGCTGGTGGTCCTTCCTGCCTACATAATCATCATTGCCACACTCTTGATTGAAAATCCTCTGGGTTGCACTTAAGACTAAATTCTTTCCCATATTTTCTTAATACTTGAATGTGTTATCCTCTTCTGTTGACTCCTCTATCTATCTCTCTTTCTTTCTTTCTCTCATGTGTGCACATGCACACACACACACACACACACACACACTCCACAGCATTGTTCTGACTATTCTCTGCACTAAAATCAGGCCATGTCCATTTTGCATACATTACCAATATTTTTGTTAAATTCTATTTCTAATATTTAAGAATACTAAGCATGAAGCTATTTGTGTTGCTATACGCTGGGGAAAAATTATTTTTTTCAATAGAGTGTCACTGGGTAAATCAACCATATTCTATGGCATGTTTCATGCCCAGGAGTAGTTGGCCAATACAAATGGGACTCCACATTTTTGGTGGTGCGTAGTTTGTTTTGTTTTGTTCTTGTTTTGTTTGTTTGGTTGGTTTGGTGTGTGTGTGTGTGTGTGTGTGTGTACACACACACTTTTTGTTTTGTTTTGGTTTTTTTTTTCAGAGAGAATAAGAAAGAAAAATAGAGTCCATGAAAGTGAAAAGGACCGCTGCCCCTTGGTCTCATCCCTCGGCACCAGCCATGCAGAGGAAGATCTGCCCAACTGGGCCCCAGGTTCTGGCCATCTGGCAAGAGCCCCTCCACCCCCACCAGGAAGGTTCCCCTTCTCCATGATCCCCGGCAGACCCTGCAATCTCCATGCCCTGCCCCCACGCCCATCCGCCCAAGACCCCAACCACTTCTTGGGACTTAGAGACCAGCCCCCAGCTCCTATCCTGCCCCGGAGCCCCTATCTGGACAAGATAGCTTCCATTTGGACCAGAGAGAGGCTTCCTGAATCTGTCAGCTCTGTCTGGACCAAGAGCACTGATAAGACCAAGAACAAATCCATGAAGAGATGGGCAGACGTCAAGGGAGAAGTACATACAACAAAATGAAGAGCAATGCAGCATCACCAGAACTTAGCCCTCCTCCAACAGCTAGATCTGAACATCACAAAATGGAAGAAACAGAAGAAAGCAACCTTATGAATAACATCATGAAGAGGCGAGAGCCTTATATAGAAGAAATCAAAAATGAAATTGAGGAAAAGACAAACAAAAAATGGGAAGAATGCTATTAAAAAAAACTAGAGGAAAGAACAAATAAAGCAGAAGAAAACAATAAATCCCTGAAAGAAAATCATGAAAAAGCAATGGAACAGATGAAGGAAACAGTCCAAGACCTGAAAAGGGAAATAGAAAAAAATGGAGAAGACACAAACAGAGGGAATGCTGGAAATAGAAATATTGGTGAAATATTAAGGCCACTCCATGTAGCTAAAAGGGAGGTTTACTCAGTGGCTTAACTTACAAATGAAGGGATAGGTAGTTTATAGGGTCTGGGGAAGACGTAGAGCAGTCCAGCGGTGTTCTCTGGAGAACTCTGCTCTGTCTACATCTAGCGTCCAGGGTCCAGGAACCAAGAGAAGGGGACGCATCCAGATCTCGGGTCTTCAAGACCCTCTCTTGACCCCGCGTTGTAGGCGTGACAGTTATCGAAGCATCAATGGGGGTTGGAACTTCCAGATCAAAGCTGGAATGGCTACCCACTACATAGAAAATCTCAGTAAACAAACGGGAACTTCAGGTGCAAGTATAACCAACAGAATGCAAGAGATAGAAGAGAGGATCTGGCGCTGAAGATATGGTAGAAGAAATAGATTCATCACTCAAAGAAAACACTAAAGCCAATAAAGTCATAATCCAAATGTCCAAGAAATTTGGGACACCATGAAAAGACCAAACCTACGAATAATAGGGATAGAGGAAGAAGAAGAATACCAACTCAAAGGCACAAAAAATATATTCAACAAGATCATAGAAAAAAAAATTCCCAACTTAAAGAAGGAAATGCCTATGAAGATACAAGAAGTCTATAGAACACCAGACTAGACCCCCCAAAAAAGTCCCCTCGCCACATAATAATTTAACAACTGAATTACAAAATAAAGAAAGAATATTAACAGCAGCAAAGGAAAAAGGCCAAGTGACTTATAGAGGCAAACCCATCAGAATAACACCCAATTTCTCAATGGAGACTTTGAAAGCCAGAAGGATCTGGGCAGATGTAATGCAGACACTAAGAGACCATGGATGCCAGCCTAGACTAATATACCCAGCAAAACTCTCAATCATCATAGACAGAGTGAACAAGATTTTCCAAGACAAAGCCAAATTTAAACAATAATTATTCACAAACCCAGCCCTACAGAAAGCACTAGAAGGAAAATTACAACCTAAGGAAGTCAGATACACCCTCAAAAACACAGGCAATAGATAATGCCACAGCAATAAACCCCAAAGAAAAGAAATACACACACACACACTGCCATCAAAAAGTAACAGGAATGAACAATCACTGGTCGTTAATATCCCTTAATATCAATGGAATTAAATTCACCTATAAAAAGACACCGGCTTACAGAATGGATACAAAAGCAGGACCCATCTTTCTGCTGCATACAAGAAACACACCTCAAATTCAAAGATAGACACTACCTAAGAATAAAAAGCTGGGAAAAGTCTTTCCAATCAAATGGTCTTAAGAAACAAGCGTGTGTAGCCATCCTAATATCCAGCAAAATAGACTTCAAACTAACATCAATCAAAAGAGATCAAGAAGGACATTACATACTCATCACAGGAAAGATCCACCAAGATGAAGTTTCAATTCTGAACATTTATGCCCCAAACACAAGGGCAACCACATATGTAAAAGAAACATTACTAAAGCTTAAACCACATATAAAACCCCACACATTAATAGTGGGAGACCTCAACACCCCACTTTCACCACTGGACAGATCTCCTAAATGGAAACTTAACAGAGAAATAAAGGACTTAACTGATGTCATGACCCAAATGGACTTAATTGATATCTACAGAACATTCCATCCTAACAAAAAAGAATAGACCTTCTTCTCAGCACCCCATGGAATCTTCTCTAAAATCAACCACATACTTGGCCACAAAGCAAATCTCAACAGATACAAAACAATTGGAATAACCCCCTGTGTTCTATCAGACCACCATGGTTTAAAGTTAGATTTCAACAACAACAAAAACTACAGAAAACCTACAATCTCATGGAAACTGAATAATGCTCAACTGAATCACCAATAGGTTAAGGAAGAAATAAAGAAAGAAATTAAAGACTTCCTAGAGATCAACGAAAATGAAGACACCACATACCAAACTTATGGGACACTATGAAAGCAGTGCTAAGAGGGAAATTCATAGTACTAAATGCCCACATAAAGAAGTCGGAGAAATCTCACACTAGTGACTTAACAGCACACCTGAAAGCTCTAGAACGAGAAGAAGCAAAGTCTCTCAGGAAGAATAGACGCCAGGAAATTATCAAAGTGAGAGCTGAAATCAATAAAATAGAAACAAAGAGAACAATACAAAAAATCAATGAAACAAAGAGTTGGTTCTTTGAGAAAATCAACAAGACAAGCCCTTATCCAAACTAACCAAAAGACAGAGAGAGAGCATCCAGATTAACAAAATCAGAAATGAAAAGGGGGACATAACAACAGACATTGAGGAAATCCAGAGAATCATCAGGTCATACTTCAAAAACCTCTATTCCACAAAACTGAGAAATCTAAAAGAAATGGATAATTTTCTGGATATGTACCACACACCTAAGTTAAATCAAGACCAGATAAACTATTTAAATAGTCCAATAACCCCTAAGGAAATAGAAACAGTCATTAAAAGTCTCCCAAGCAAAAAAAGCCCAGGACCAGATGGTTTCAGCGCAGAATTCTACCAGATCTTCAAAGAAGAGTTAATACCAATACTCTCTAAATTGTTCCACACAGTAGAAACAGAAGGAACATTACCAAACTCCTTCTATGAGGCTACAATTACCCTGATTCCTAAACCAAACAAGGATACAACAAAGAAAGAGAACTACAGACCGATCT
>CABHPH010111731.1:0-10266 GCA_902168325.1 Peromyscus nudipes
AGATGAGATTTGAACCCACAGGTGGTCATTTAGCTTTGACACTTATGCTTTTTCACAGTGGGCTATAGGCAGAGCTTGCCCTTTAAGGATTCTGCTCCCGATTTCAGGTCAGATGTTAAGAACAGTCCTCTCCCAGCATCCCATGTATGGAATGATGGGAATACAGGGACTCTCAGAAAAATGCCATGTTCCTGGCTGCCCTCTGCACTGCTGCGGTTCCAGCTGGCCACAGTCATTTCCCTCTGGTTGTGTTGGCAGAAGAAGTTAATAGGAACAATCCCGTTCTGGACCCTGGTGCCTTTCCCTGTGTGGTGAATACCTTATTCAGCCCCTACTGGGATGGGGAGTCATGGGGATCTCAGCCATAGCTGTAAACAAGGCTCAGGCTGCCTGGTCAGAGTGGCCTTGGGGAGGAGTGATTTGGCCTCTCAGGATCCCATTTCATTTGGCTGCCAAAGACTGAATGTCACTGCTTTGCAAGGCCACTTCCAGCGTCACTGTCTCTGACCCTGAGGGGGATGTCTTAGCTTGGATTAAGGTCCTGGCTGAAAAGAAGGGCTAGGGAGAAACTTGGCAGCCTAGCAGATGACATCATCGTGGGTGCCACTTGGAGGAATTGCGTGGGATCTGGGAGTGGAGTTGGTGGCATCAAACCTGAGTCTCCTGGCTGGCCCTCTGGACACAGATTTTTAATTGTTTCTCGACAGCTCTTTTATGGGTCAGCTCTCTGAGGCCTCTGATTCCTCATAATGAGGTTGGCTGCAGCCCCGAGAACTGCCCTCATCAGCAGGTTAGAGCTTTCTCCAAGAGGAGGCCTCTGGCTCCAAACCAGATTACCCAGTGTCACTTTTTACTGAGAACATGCCCTGATCTGAGATTGTGATAGTTGTGTTGGATGCCAGGATGGAAGGGTGAGGGCCAGGGCTCAGGTGGGGCAGGTGGCAGTGGGTGTCAGGGTCACACTTACCTGCCTTTGGAGGGGGCAGGCTGCTGAGATGAGCATGTGCTGTCAGAGCTATGCTCTGGCCCTTGGGCTGTCTTCCAGGTGCCTGGCTGACTTTTGTCGCCCTGGTTGTTGGGCTGGCGTGCCCATCCTTGCAGACCTCTGCCCAGGGTGCCTGACTAGCACTGCCCTCACCCACACAAGACCTGTGGGCATGTGTGTACTGGCAAGTGTGGAACACGTTGCTCAGGACGTGGAGAGCGTAGTGTGCCTGCTTCTGCCTCCCTCCGGATGTCCCCTGATGACTTGACTTGTATTAGATTCCAGAGACTTTACTGCTGACCTTAAGACATACTGATGAGCCAAAGCTCTTCCTGGTTGCTGGAAGTCAGTCATTTATAGAGTACACACGGAACCCGAGCATAGTATGCTTCTGAAAATGAAGGTTGAAAGACAAGGCTTGTAGTCTCTAGTGACCCCTCTGGAGCTGGTCTGCTGGCCTCCCAGGGTGGACCTCATCCAAGGCTGACTCCTGAGGTATGCTGCTGGAGGGCCAGGCCAGCAGGATGCTGGTGCTCTGTGGCTTAGTGGAAGTCCTCATGTTGCACAACAGAATCCCAGTCTTGTGACCTTGTGACCTTATTTACGGGATTTCTTTCCTCTTTTTTTTCCCCAGATGCTGTGACTGTGACAGACTCACTGGGGTTTGTCCATGTTGGGGAGGAAGCTTCCTTCCAGGTGTGACTGTGTTCATCTGGGCATGTCTGAAGTACCCTGGGCCCATGGACCTGAAGGAGAAGCATCTGGTGGGCCCTGCTCTCTTGCTGTGTGCTGTTGTGGGGGTATCTATATTGGGCTCCCCTCACCTGGGTTTTCTGGGAAATCTTCAGCTCGGGTTCTAGACTGAGTGTGAGAGAAAGGTGGGGCGTGCTGTGAGGCTGCGGGAGATACAACTGTGATCCCCTTTTCAGAGGTCAGTATTGCCTGGCTGGGATGCACACAGGGTTAAGGGCAGCCCAGTTAACAAGGCTGCATGGCGGCAGGCTTTCTGACTGGGTTTGATCCCAAGCCAGCCTTGCCCAGAGCTGTGTAATTTGGTTTGTTTGTGCTGGGCTAGGGCTGTGCCCCAACCTGCCTAGCCATGCCGAAGACTGTTGGGCACCCTGTCTGTGGTTAGGGACAAGCACCTCGTCAGATTCCAAACACAGCTGTATGGTAATCAACAGGATTGAGCTGGGCCTGGTGGTACAGGTCTGTAATCCCACTTACTCTAGAGGCTGAGGCGGGAAAATTGCAAATTTGGGGAGTGCCAGAGTGAGTTCAAGGCTGCCTTTGGCAACTTTGTGAGGTCCTCTCTCAAATGAGGCATGGGGATGTATCTGATCGGTAGAATGCTTGCCTCGCTTTCATGAGATCCTAAGTTCAACATCCCTCTACTCCTAAAGTCAGCGGCTTGAGCCATCCAGGCAGCTGAAGATTGACCCTGCCTTCAGGTGTACAGTCTTTGGATGGAAGTAGATTTAGAATATTCTTCTCCTGTGGCAAAGACTGCCCCCGGGAAGTCTTTGTGTCTCTTGCCTGACTTCTGTATCCCCCACCAACAGACCCCTGTCTCAGCTCTGTCCCCCTGGGGAGTTTCTGAATGCACGCACAAGCCCTGGACTAGAAAGCCACGTGCAGCACCAGCAGCATGTTTATGGAGCACTGGACCGATGGAGCCCCCGTGGCTGGGGAGACGGCTCCAGCTTGTAGAACATCACAGTCTAGCTGAGGGTTAGCAGCGTAGTCAGTTTAGTAATAGAACCCTGTGGGGTTTTGACCTACATGAGGACCTTTCCTTTTTTAATTTTTTCTTATTTTATTCTTAATTTATTCTTATGAATGTGTGTGCGGTGTGTGCGGTGCATGTGTACCACAGCGTGCAGGTGGAGGACAACTTGGAGGAGGTGGTTCTCTTCTTTCACTTTTGCTTGGGTTCTGGGGATCAAACCTGGGTCATCAGACTTGTGTGGCAAGTGCTTTATCCAATCTTGCCAGCCCAGGAAGGATCTCTTCAATCATACACTGGGCTCGAAAGGTAAACTCTAATAATAACACCCAGGATTCTCAGAAGGCTTCTTGGAGAAAAAGGATTAAGAGGAGTTTGTATGGTGACCGTTGTTGCTCAGGTGGTCTGTAGCCAACGCCCTAGTCCAGGACCATTGCTGGATAACTTGTAGCATCCTGTTCCCTCTCTTTGGGACCCACCAGTTCCCAGCCTGTCTGGAAGCATGTGGTGGATGAGCTGTAGCAGTGTCAACTTGGGCCCCTGTTTCTGAGATAACAGGGCTAGTTTCCTATCATTGAGGCTGGCAGTGTGGGAAGTGGGTGAAAGGGGAAAGGACCGTGGTGCTGTCTACACAGCACCCTGTGCCTTCTGAGGAGTGCCATGGAGCAGGGAGAGCTTTGCTGCCTGGTTTCCACCCTAGCAGTGACTTCCCGGAACCCTTCTGGTGGCCATAGCTGACAGTCCTCACAGAGACTGGTACAGAAGCTGACCCCGCCCATCCCTCTTTCCTGCTCCCAGCAAAGACTTCCTGTCCTTAACCTCTGGACTGCCCAGCCCCTCCTTTCTGTCCCCATTCTACTGTTTGGCAGGGGCCCCACAGGGAGGTACACAGGCCAGCAAGGGGGAGGGGAGAGGCTGGCTTGTGCTGGGAGGCGCTGGCTCTTTTTCCTAGCAGCAGTTGGAGAGGGTGTAGTCTAGGAGACAGAGGGCCCTGGAGAAACAGCCTCCAGCTTGCTCTCCAGCCAGGGGACCCATTAGGCTCTCCTAACTCCCTGGGGTGTTGTGTTACCGTACTGAAGATGGCCTGTCCGTTAGCAGAGGAATGTCCAGTCCTCTCCCGTGCCTTTCCTCTTCCTTTACCCAGAGTGTCTGTACTCACTGCTGTTATGCCAAACTGGGGGCCAGAGCCATGTGTTTAGAGCCCTAGTCACTCAGGCCAGGCTTCTAGTGCAGAGACGGAGCCTTTTTGCCTGTTCCTAGGCTTGGTGGCACACACCCTTAACTTGGGCACTCAGGAGACAAAGGTAAGCAGATCACTTGAGTTTGAGGCCACCTGGTCTACATGCACAATGAGTTTCAGGACAGCCAGAGCTATACAGAGAGACTCTGTCTCAAACACACACACAAACACACAAACACACAAACAGTGTGCCCGTGTGACCCGGGCAGCCCTGGGCTCTGGTGTGCCTGATGCAGAGCTTCCTTCCCTTGTGGATCAGCAGCCTGTGGGATCTCCGGGTCACCTGGAAGGAAGGTGTTAGGATCCTGAGAAGCGCTTTTAGCTGGCCTTGCTTTCCCTCTGCTCCTGGTTCCCCTCCCATTGGCCTCCCGGCCCCCTGGAAGTCTCTGCTGGACGCCCTGCTGGCTGCCCTCCCTGCTGCAGGATGTGCTGCTATTAATAAGGCTCTGATCTCTGCCCTCCTTCCTGCAGCTCTCACCGTGGAAGGCTGCTGATGCCTGGGCTCCGTGCTCTGAGTGGCAGGGAACTCTGGTGGGTGATGAGCTCAGCCACAGTGGGGTCCTAACTAGTGACCTGGGGGCAGTGGACAGGTAGTCTGGCAAGAGATCCAGTGTTTGTGTTTCCCAGAATATTCCTGGATGCCAGCATTCGGCCTCGGGGCCCCAAGCCCTTGACAGCTTCTTTCATCTGTCCAAATGTCCCTCTGTCCATCTGGCTATCCTCTAGCTGTATCTTGCCTCTTTGTTCACCCTGCACTGGCCTCCTCTGAAGGGCCAAACTCTTGGACATCTGTCAAATCGTGGACCAACTTTTGCCTCTCAGCCCTCCTTTCTTTGCCCTCCTCCTTCCTCTCTCTCTTCCCTCCCCCCCCCTCCCTCCCACCCTCCCTCCCACCCTCCCTCTCAGGGCTGCTGTTGCTGCCTGCTGCCTCCTCCCTCCCTGAATCTGCAGCGTGACTGGAAATAGGCTGAATTAATCAGCAGATTCAAGCTCTGCTCTGCTGCGCCCAATTCTCTGCAGCACTGGCCTCTCACTCACACACTCTCTCATTCTGTTCTGCGTCTCCTCGCATCCTTGAGGGTGGTGTTGGGAGTTACAGTACCTGACTGCTTGTCTCTCAGGCTCTGTCTGCCCCATGCTTTTCAAGCAGGCAGAGCTATGGCTACCCCACCAGGGCAAGCACAGCACGGTGAGTATTGAGTATACCAGCGTGACTTTTGCAGGGAACTGCCTCGTTCCCTGCTGATGAGGGAGTCTCTGGGTTGTGGTTGCCAAAGGAGTCCTGGAGATGCTGCAGAGCAGCTGGGATGAGCCTGGGGTAACCAGGACTTTGGAAGGAGATTGGGACTGAGAGCCAAAAAGCTAGCATGTCTTGGAATGGCCAGCCAGGTTTTCAAGTTACCCAGAGCAGCCTTGGGGATTGAGTTCCCCCGAGGGGAATAGGCTGCTGGGACCCAAGGCTCCATGTGCAGGTGATAGAAGCTCAGGGCCTGGATGCCATCCCTTCTCTACAGTGAAGGGACTGTTTTTCTGCTGGGTCACTCAGGTAACTGAGTCAGGGGTCAGGGTTGGGATAGTTTTCTCTGAGTTTCAGTGGCTACTGAAGGTGGGGGATTGGGGTAGAAAATGCTGAGGTCTGCATGAACCCTTACGAGGAAGAAGAGTAAGCGGCCTGCTCTGCCTCTGGTTTACCAGCTGCAGATGAGTCCAGATGTGCCAGGCAGACTCAGAGAGCTGGGAGTGGCTGACTAGCCTTCAGTGACTTGGGTTTGTGCTGAGTTCAACTTTGATTCCTCTCCGTCTGTCTGATTAAAGCAGCTGTGATGGGATGACCTGGCGAAGGGGCCCAGCTGGTTATAACTGGTGGGCATCTGTCGTCAAGGCCACCAGTCAAGGCTTCTCTTTGTAACCTCCTTCCTGAATGTACAGCCGTAATTTTGCTGCTTCTGAAACAGGTAGAGTAAGAAGAAAAGTGGAGAGAACCTCAGAGGTGCTCTACAGGGACACTGGCCCTCGAGGTGCGGGGGCTTCTTGCTGAGGTGGGTGCAAAAAAGCCCAGTGCACCAGCTGTTGGAAGGCTCAGTAGACCGCCTGATGCTAGTTACACACTTGGCAGTGGGTCCTGCTCAGTGCCAGATCACTGCTTGTGATTGTCAGGCTTTCGCCCTTATGTTCCCCATGAATGTCAAGTTCAGCAAGTGCTCTTCCTTAGTGGTGGAACAGAGAGAACCAGCCCAGCTTGTGATGGCATCCAGCCTCCTGAGTCAAGGCTTCCTTTTTGCCCAGCCTGGTGGGTAAGTCTTAGTGCTTAGGAGGCAGGGGCAGGCAGATCTCTGACTTGGAGGTCAGCCTGGACTACATGGTAGGTTCCAGGCCAGCCAGGGCTACATAGTGAGACTCTGTCTCTCAAAAGCAACAACAACAACAAAACCAACCAAACAACAACTACCTTTCTGACTCAGGTTGTTTCCACTTTGCTCCGGGTAAGTGTGAGTGCTGACAACAGTGGGAAGGGCTGGTTCTGCCTCTGCCTAAGAGATTTCAGTGTCCTTCTGTCCTGGTCCCTCTGGGCTAGAAGCCTCACTCCTGGCCCCAAGAATGTGTCTAGAGGTGCCAGTATCAGGAAAGGAGTGAGTTTTTAGCATCAGAGAAGCAGGAGAAATCTCTTGTTAGTCTTGGAAACTTAAGGCACATCAAAATGTTCCTGCCGGGCGGTGGTGGCGCACGCCTTTAATCCCAGCACTCGGGAGGCAGAGCCAGGCGGATCTCTGTGAGTTCAAGGCCAGCCTGGGCTACCAAGTGAGTTCCAGGAAAGGCGCAAAGCTACACAGAGAAACCCTGTCTCGAAAAACCAAAAAAAAAAAAAATGTTCCTCACCCTTCTTGACCTCAGCAGGTAAAGAGAAGCAGATCTTAGCCTGTGCTGACTTAGGTTATTTATTGCTCAGATAAAAGGAACTTGCTGCATCTCTCCAAGGCGCCCAGGAACACGGAGTACCCCGTGTCAGTCACTCTGCCTGTTCCCTACCAACCGGTTCTGCACCTCCTTCAGCAAGTCCGATGGTTTCCCACTGAACGCCTTAGTTCTGGATCTTCTGCCACCTGGGAAAAGCTCAGACAATGAGGGAAGGAGAGATTTGACCCTGAACTCTGGCCCTCCTGCCACAGAGGGGTGAGCCAAACAGGCTTAGCAGTTGGATCAGCGTAGTTGAAGCCTGCAGAGAGTAGGCTGGCTCAGAAGGCTCAGTCCTCACCACAGGGCCAGCCTGTGTGGGCAGGCACTTCCTTTGGGCAGCATGTAATTACAGAATAGCTTATTTTCCCTCTGCTGCACTGTCTTTAATCCCTTGTCTGGAGTTGGTGCCCCTGGCCAGACACAACATGCGGGGGCAGATGTGCAGACAGCTCTGCAGGTGTGCTGTCCACCAGCATCTGTCACCTTCTGACCAGGCCTCCCTCACCTGCAGAGGAGCAGAGTACCTGGGACAGGGAAAGCCAATGATGCCCAGGTGGGCAGTCCTGGGCATGGGACTGCAGAGAAGGAGGCAGTAGATGTCAGGGTGGCCACGGTGTAGCCCGGGAGCCAGTGAGTGCTCAGCAGGCCTGGCTAGAGTAGGGATGCCTCCCTGGTTCTCTGGTTTTTCCTCATAGCTTTTTCTCAGTCTGACTGGGAACTGCTCCTTCCTGGACATAAGGTCCAAGCTCCGGGTCCAGCAGCTTCCCATGGAAGCTTACGGTCTCTGCACTTGGCCTGGATCCTTTTCCTGCTTGTCCCCACTCTTGGGCATGCAGTCCTTATCTCTTCAGTGGTCCTCCCTCCCTCCACTGCTTTACACGTGTTGAGTTATAGAGGTATGGTCTACGGATCCTGTCCATTCCAGGAACACTTGTTTCAGGATGTGGAGAGGAAGCCAGGGGAAGATGGAGTCCAAGAGACCAGGATAGTGTGAAGGAAGGTGCTGGAGGCCCAGGCTTCTTACTCTGGCCCCAGATCCTCTTCCTTCCTTTGACAGAGAGGAACAGGCCCAACCTGCCCTTTGTAGTCCTTTGTGTTTCTTCTCTAGAGCCCCATGAAGGCCTCTGCTCTTCTAGGAGATTGCATAATAGGCCCTAGCTGCACTGAATACTAGCTTTGGACCCTGGGCTCTGGAGGGTCAGGAACCTACTGGATTTAGGTAAAGAAGCTAAGAGTAGCTGGGTGATAGTGGCACACGCCTTTAATCCCAGCACTTGGGAGGCAGAGGTGGGCAGATCTCTGTTGAGTTTGAGGCCAGCCTGGTCTACAGAGAGAGTTCCAGGATAGCCAAGGCTACACAGAGAAACCCTGTCTCAAAAAATCAAGAAAGAAAGAATAAAGAAGAAGCTAAGAATCTTGGGGTGAAAGCATTCTGGAAAGCTGAGGTGGCCAGTGATAGGCAACACTGGGGACTCTATTCTTATGCACCTACAATGTGGCACTGGGCCCTGCCCCTCAGGCCTGGCAGCCCCTTAGAGTCATGGATGTGTGTGTCCCACCAAGGCAAAAACCAGATGGCCAAGGAGAAAGCCAGGGGTACCTTTGGAACTAGTCAGGAAAGAGAAGTACAGAGTGACAACAGACAAAGCCGAACAGGTCCCTGCAGAGGACAGAAATGGGGCCATTGGCGTGTCGAGGTAGGACAAGGAGTCAGCCAGCCAGGTGAGTGTCCCACAGCCCTTCCTTCTCAGTGGACAGCCTTGAGGTATCTTGGGCTAAGGATTTGCTGCTTTTGCTTGGACTTTCCCTGCTAGAAGCTCTTCAGGTGGCCTCTGGGAAAGACTTGTTGCCTCTCCAGGAACTCTGTTTCTTGGGCCCATTTACTCCCTTAGTATTTTTTACAGCTGGAGCTCTGTCCAGTGCATTCACCCTGACATCAGCTTCATCCCAGAAGTTTTGGGGTAGTGGGGTCAGGGTAGTGCCCAGACAGGCATGTCTTCCCCCCATCCCCCCAAGACAGGGTTTCTCTACATAGACCTGGCTGTCCTGGAACTCTCTCTGTAGACCAGGCTGGACTCGAACTCACAGAGATCCACCTGCCTCTGCCTCCTGAGTGCTGGGACTAAGGGCGTGCGCCACCACCGCCTGGCTGGCATGTCTTTGAAAGCTGCAGGTACTACTGCAGGCTTTGTGTCCCCTAACTAAGGTGTCATTGGGATCCTTGAAGCTACTTGTGTGTTCATCCATTCACACACCCATTCAACAGATGTTCACTGAACTTGTGTGTGTCTAGTACCATCTGTTGTGGTTCAGCGGAGAGGGCTTGTGGAGATAGGAGAACTCATCTTCATTCTGTACCAAATACTGTACCAAAATTCAAGGAATTTAAGGTACAGTAAGAGAGCCAGACATGCACATCCAGACTCAGTTCCATAAGGTGCAAGCTGAGAGCCAGGTTGCCCGATGCCTTAGACTACAAACCTGAGGTGCAGCTCTGGGCTTTCAGGAACTGTCCCTCCCATAGGAGGTGATATTTGAGCTATCTTGAAGAAGCAAGGGTTGCCTGGTGGCAAGGATGTCCTTGGCCAGGAAGTGCACACCCCTTTGCACATGACCTGAAGGAGCAGGGAGTGCAGAAGGAAGGCAGAGAGAGGCTGGGAGGCCACAGGCCCCTAGGGCCTCACCGAGCAGGCACAGGGCTGGGGTGTGGGTTTTAACAGTAAAGGAGAGGAGGCTGCGGAGATGCTCAGTGGATAACGGTGCCTGCCGTTAGGCCTGAGGACATGAGCTAGGTCCCTGGGACCCACGTGATAGAAGGAGAGAACTGACTCCTGAAAGTTGACCTTTGACACATCAGCCAATCAAATGTAATAAAAATTTAAAGATAAAGGGGGTCAGTTGCTGAGGGAGTCTTTCTCTGGCTGGGGTATTTCAGTGAATTTGGAAAAGGTAAACAAGGGATGGGAAGGAAAGCGGGGAGGGGAAGGTTGGAGCCTGGGTAGTGTGTGTGTGTGTGTGTGTGTGTGTGTGTGTGTAGAGGTGATGGTAGTGTGTGTGTGTGTGTGTGTGTGTGTGTGTGTGTGTGTGTGTGTAGAGGTGATGGTAGTGTGTGTGTGGAAAGGTGACTGGCAGGGAGGGTTGGGATGAGTTTGGGGTATTTCCTGTCTCCTGTGAAGCAGCTTGAGAGAGGTCAGTAGACAGGCCTGTATCCAGAACAGGGTCCCGACCGGGAGTGAAATGGAGGCCTTGAAAGCATGTAGGTGGTAGGTGAAGCCGTAGGTGGTAGGCAAAGCCGTAGGTGGTAGGTGAAGCTGTAGGTGGTAGGTGAATCTGTAGGTGTAGGTGAAGCCGTAGGTGGTA
>CABHPH010111732.1:0-40310 GCA_902168325.1 Peromyscus nudipes
GGCATAAATGTTCAGAACTGAAACTTCCTCTTGGTGGATCCTTCCTGTGATGAATATGTAATGCCCTTCTAGATCTCTTTTGATTGATTTTAGTTTGAAGTCTATTTTGTTGGATATCAGGATGGCTACACCCGCTTGTTTCTTAAGACCGTTTGATTGGAAAGTCTTTTCCCAGCCTTTTATTCTTAGGTAGTGTCTGTCTTTGTATTTGAGGTGTGTTTCTTGTATGCAACAGAAAGATGGGTCCTGCTTTCGTATACATTCTGTAAACCTGTGTCTTTTTATAGGCGAATTAAGTCCATTGATATTAAGAGATATTAATGACCAGTGATTGTTCATTCCTGTTACTTTTTGGTGGTAGTGTGTCTGTACTTCTTATCTTTGGGGTTTACTGCTGTGGTGTTATCTATTGCCTGTGTTTTCAAGGGTGTATCTGACTTCCTTGGGTTGGAATTTTCCTTCTAGTGCTTTCTGTAGGGCTGGGTTTGTGGATAAGTATTGTTTAAATCTGGCTTTGTCTTGAAATGTCTTGTTCACCCCGTCTATGATGATTGAAAGTTTTGCTGGGTATATTAGTCTAGGCTGGCATCCATGGTCTCTTAGTGTCTGCATTACATCTGTCCATGTTCTTCTGGCTTTCAAAGTCTCCATTGAGAAATCGGGTGTTATTCTGATGGGTTTGCCTTTATAGGTCACTTGGCCTTTTTCCTTTGCTGCTCTTAATATTCTTTCTTTATTCTGTATGTTTAGTTGTTTAATTATTATGTGGCAAGGGGACTTTTTTGGGGGGTCTAGTCTGTTTGGTGTTCTATAGGCTTCCTGTATCTTCATAGGCATTTCCTTCTTTAAGTTGGGAAAGTTTTCTTCTATGATCTTGTTGAATATATTTTCTGTGCCTTTAAGTTGGTATTCTTCTCCTTCTTCTATTCCTATTATTCGCAGATTTGGTCTTTTCATGGTGTCCCAGATTTCTTGGACATTTTGGGTCATGACTTTGTTGGCTTTAGTGTTTTCTTTGACTGATGAATCTATTTCTTCTACCGTATCTTCAATGCCAGAGATCCTCTCTTCCATCTCTTGCATTCTGTTGGTTATACTTGCGTCTGAAGTTCCTGATTGTTTACTTAGATTTTCTATTTCCAGCATTCCCTCTGTTTGTGTCTTCTTCATTTTTTCTATTTCCCTTTGCAGGTCTTAGACTTGTTTCATTGCTTTTTCATGGCTTTCTTTCAGTGCCTTATTGTTTTCTTCCAGGACTTTATTGTTTTCTTCTACTTTAATTGTCCTTTCCTCTAGGTTTTTACAGCGTTCTTGCTATTTTTTTGTCTGTTCCTCTATATAAGCCTCTACCTTCCTCATGATGTCATTCATAAGGCTGTTTTCTTCTGCTTCTTCCAATTTTTGATGATCAGCTCTAGATGTTGGAGGAGGGCTAGTTTCTGGTGATGCTGTATTGTTCTTCATTTTGTTGTATGTACTTCTGCCTTGACGTCTGCCCATCTCCTTGTGTTCGATCTTGGTCTTATCAGCGTACTTGGTGCAGAAAGAGCTGACAGATTCGGGAAGTCTCTCTCTCTTGTCCAGATGAGACTCTCTTGTCCAAATGGGAAGTGCGAGGCAGGTTGGGAGCTGTTGTCCAGATGGGAAGTCCGAGGCAAGATGGCAGCTCTTTGTCCAGAAAGGAAGTCCGGGGCAGGATGGGAGCTTTGTCCAGAAGGGAAGTCCGGGACAGGATGGGAGCTGGGGCAGGTCTCTAAGTCTCAGGAAGTAGAGCGGGTCTCCGGGGATGATGGACTTGGGGGCAGGGCTTGGAGACTGCAGGGAATCTTGGAGAAGGGGGGCCTTCCCGGTAGAGGTAGGGGTAGAAGGGAGCTGCCCGCTGGCCAGAATCTGGCACCAAGGTGGGCAAGTCTTCCAAGGGGTGGCTGGTGCCCAGGGACAGGATCTAGGGTGAGGGCGGGCACTCACCTTTGTCCAGAAGGGAAGTCCAGGGCCGAAAACAGGTTTTCTTTCTCTAACCTTATGATCCAATTTTGAAACAACTTCACTGTTAATTTCTTCTGTCTGAATTTTTACAGGTTTAACAAGTTTTTCTAAAACTGTCATCCTGGCACTTAAATTGACTATATTTTTAATAGTAAAATGAGGATAAGCCTAGTAATAAACTGCATTATTCAATCAACATTAATCATCTCATATAGTTGTTCCATTGTCAGACTGCCTAAAATTTCAAACAAAGCCCAATTTTCTTCCAATGTACACATAAAGCCCATTTTTTAATGTAGAAAAAAAATCTCTTTTAAATAGATATGTTAATTGACTTACCAAGTCTGCGTACAACAATAGAAATCCGAAGGAATTTCAAAACAGCCACCTGGTGTTCGAGGTGTGAATCTAGAGAGAGAGAGAGAGAGAGAGAGAGAGAGAGAGAGAGAGAGAGAGAGAGAGAGAGAGCAAAAAAAGCGTAGCTGCTTGAGTCAAGTCAAACCTTGGCTTTACAGGCAGGGACCCTGTTTGGCAGGGAAGGCCTGAGTTGTTTGTAGCACTAGCTTTAAGCAAGTAGCAACAGCTGCAGGTCAGTCAGACCTAGGCCTGAGCTAGGGAGCCGGGTCACCCAGGCCGGAAACCGGACCTGCTGCCAAGCCAAGCCAAGCGGTTTTTAATGGATTCTCCCCACGTTGGGCACCAAATGTAGATGTAAGCAACCATTTTATTAAATAAAAAACACAGAACCAATGCAAGAAAGAAAACCAAGAGGTCAGAGCTAAGAGCTAAAACCTTACCCTTCCTCCTGCGCTGGTCCTACCTCTCTGAACCAGAGCTACTTCCTGTGTTAAAGTCTTTATATATAGGTTCTGTTCTGCCTTCTCATTCGTTGTAAACCCAACCACATGACCGCCTCATCACAGCCTGTCTGTATAGACCTCCAGGTGTTCCATGGTTGGTATTGAGATTAAAGGCATGTGTATCCAATGAACACACAGAGACTTACCTAGCTCTGCCTACCAAGTGCTGTGATCACAAGCATACACCACCACTGCCCTGCTTTCCTATGGCTTGCTAATAGCTCTGACCCCCAGGCAACTTTATTTATTAACAGACAAATAACATTTTAGTACAAAAGAAAATATCACCATAGTACCTAACTTGAGTATACTGGATATACTATCCCAACAGTGAAGAGAATGCAGGATTCACTTGTCCAATAATCACGATATCAGTGGTAATCAACCACCCTAATGCTACTCCTTTAATGTAGTTCTTCATGTTGTGGTTACCCTCAACCATAAAATTATTTCATTGCTAGTTTATAACTATAATTTTGCTACTGATATGAATCATAATGTTAATATCTGATAGGCAGGATATCTGATATGCTACCACAAAAGGGGATGCCAGCCCAGGTTGAGAACTACTGCACTCTAGACAGACATTATAGACAGACAGATTGATGGGGATGGAAGAATGTCTTAGATCAAAGAAACCTAAAGGCCAAAACATGGCAACTTTTCCAGTACTGTTTTATTACAGAAGCTCTGCTGTTGGCCCTGATGAGAACAGACTAAAGAGTTCTATTTATTTTCATTCAAGTCACATACATGATAAATTTAAGAAAAATAAATTTACTAAGTTTCTTTGACAAACTGAAAGAAAAGGATTCACAAAGGACATAAAAGTCAGAGAAAATTTGGTTGTTGAAAGCACCGCCACCAGGGGTCAAATACTAAAATGCTACTTCTAAAATAAAAATTAAAGACAACTGTAGCTGCTGATATCATTATAATTTAATCTGGAAACAGTAATATCTCATGCTGGAAAACATAAAATGATTGTTGTAAGGTTAAAAGGGACACTTTTATTTTTATGTTCAAGTACAAAGTGTCCGTATGTAGCATGAGTAGATTTATCATTTCTTCTTTCCTATAATACCATATTTTGGTCTTTGATACTAATTATGTCTAACAGAAACTGTAAATCAGATAATGAGTTAACATTTATACATTGCTATCGAAATGCAGCTGCAAATCAAAAAGTAATCATTTACTTTTAAACAACATAAAATTAAATGTTCAAACTTAGCCTTATGTCTGGATGTAAAAAATACTTCAAAACCAAGAAACCCATTTAAAATTATGTCAGGAAGTCAACTTATTGCTGGACATATTATAAACTAAAGCATACACATTAATAAATAAAGCATACATATTTTTAAATCATCATTATCCTATTGGTTTTTCATATAAACAATGAACTTCATTTATAGTTTGAAAGACTAAATATCATTAGTGTACATGTCTTCAGAACGATCTTTGGAAAAATATTCTTCTGGAGTGATTCAAGGAAATACCTCAAGTTGTGTTTTGAATTACTGGGGGAATGGTAAACAGAAAATCAAAATATGATAATCATTCAAACAGTTAAACATACAAACTATTGAGGAATAGGAATAAAAGAAAGTATTCTTCTACTTCAAAAGATCAAGGCTAAAATCCAATAATAGAAAGTAAACAAAATAATGTCCTACAACCTCAAAGCTAAAATATGATTATTTTATATCCATCCATGCCCCCTCATATGTGTCATATCTTAAATTTTAAAATACTTACACATTCTTCATTTGAAATCGATCTTTTCTCATAACGTAAGAAATTAATCTCACTTCAAACAGGTCAGAATAATTAGAAATTAATATTTTAGAAACAGAATCTGCAAAGAGTTTTGATTGTGTCCATCAGTGTTCTATTGTTATGAAAAGACACCGTGGCCTTGTCAACTATTCTAAAAGAAAGCATTTCATAGGGTCTTGTTTACAGTTTCACAGGCTTAGTCCATTATTGTCATGACAAGTTTGCTGGCATACAGGTAGATATGGTGCTAGAGAAGGAAATGAGAGTTCTATATCCTGATCTGCACACACCAGCATAAGAGAGACCCTGGGCTTGGAAGGGGCTTTTTCAAACCTCCCCAGTGACAACTTCCTCCAACAAGGCCACACTTAATCCTTTGAAATAGTGACACTCCCTGGTGACCAATCATTCAAGTCTATGAGCCTATGGTGACCTCTCTCATTCAACCACCACAAATTCAAATATTTTTATTAATTTCTTTTCATTTTGAAACTATAATTACATCATTTTTCCCTTCCTTTTGGCCCCCCCATCCTTCCTTATATTCTTCCTTTTCCTCTTTCAAATTCATGGCCCCCTTTTAATTTTTGTTATATACATATATGTGTATGTATATACATATATATTCCTAAATACATAAATGCAATCTGCTCAGGCAGTGTAATGTAACTTAATTCTTAAATTTCTGATTCTTCAAATAGTTATTTCTGTTTCTGCATGAACTCTACCTTCTAGCTTCTACTTCTTGCCAGGGGGAAAATCAAACAAAATATACCATAATGGATTAATGAGCTTATATATGAGAAAGAAATATAAGACAGTTTTAATATGCCTGAGCTATAGAAATAGCAGGCAACCATCCATATCAAATGCATGATCCTGTCACTAGAAGCCTTGTGAGAGCTGCATTCACCTGTTTGCTGTACCTAGTTCTACTACCATCTGCCTGGAGTCTAAATTTGCTATGAGGCATATCACTTTATAAAAATGCGGTGTCCTGAATCATATGAATAGTGCATTGAGCACATCAAAAGTAATGTTTGTGAAATAAACACATAAATAAATGAACATGTTTGGATGGATTTTTGCACCATTTAAAATAGTGACTCTTCCCTGTGAAATCCATCTTCTCTCTGGTAATGACATGGTAGCAGCCTGCACGTCTTGCCATTTCCACCTGGCTATTAGTTTCTCTTGAGTTTCTGCTTTTCTTTTTAAATGTGAACCCAGCATCCACCTACAAAATCTGTTTTCAATTCCTTTACAGGAAAATAAATCTTTAAAGTATGAATTTGAAATGAAACAAACAGTGAGGAAGGACAAGGGATGAACCTTTGCATCAAAGACAGAAGGGGGAAAAATGCATTCTTTTACAGCGGAGTACCTTCAAGTCTAGAAAAACTGCCTCATTTACTAGGTATAAAGCTTGTTACATTCAGATAAAATGACTGAGAGTTATCCAAAGACAGCAGCAAATGCAAACTGTGTCAGAATTTGTGCACTTCAAACTTTGTTCACCCTAGGAGTTTTTAAATCAATGTTGTTACTGATTTTTTCCCTATTACCTAATACAAAGCAATACTCTTGAAAATTGTATTATATCTAGATGAGTCTATATCTATATGAGTCACTCATGATTAAAATTACTCTTATGGGCCTATATTTTGAAAATTTATTTATTAGAAGCTTTAAAATTATTTTAATACTTTTATTTCACTACTTTACATTATTAAAATTTTAAATATGCCTAGTAACATAATCTACGCTATGCTATGTTTTGTTATCATTGATTTTGACTCTAAAACAGAAAAAATGAACCAAAAATAGCAAAAAGGAAAGAACCTATTTTTCAAATATAAAATTAAATAGCATGAATATCACAAACTACATTTTTAAAATCTTATGGATATCTGTGTGAACATAAGCTGTGTGTATGTTGGTCTTCAAAACCAGAGGAACGTGATGTGAGCTGACCAGCATAGGTGCTGGGAACCAAATTCAGGTCTCTGTTAGAACAAAGCACACTGCTAACTAATAAACTACCACTCTAGCCCAGATTTTACATTTTTCCTAAGAGAAACATAGAGGTTCTTTTGCAGGTTCTTTATCATTAATATAATTAAATGCACATATGTTGTGAATTGTATTGAAACCATATATTTTGTCTTGAATGATTGCAATAAGCTAAAATTAATTATTTATAATGAAATATAATTGATGAAACAAATTTGAGAGATGATTTAGCAACAATCTGGCAGTATATTTTCTGCTACATAGGCCTTAATTGTAGCTACAATTGTTATAAATTTAGTCAGCATGTCATACTGTAGAGTGTGCTGTGTTTTTATACCCCTAACATGTGCTTTCTTAACTTACTGTAGCACTTACAAAATAATAAAGTAATTAATTATAAGAAAAGTAAAGATAACTATTTGGGACAATTTAGGAAATGCTGTTTCTGAGAGTAAAAATACTGCCATTAAATGTTTTTCTACATGATAAAAATGACAAAAATTACTTCCATAGCTTTTTTTTTTAGTATAACACCAACTCACATTGACTTTTTATCATATTCCTTTTCCCCTGAAACTAACACTGGGAACGTGATCATAAAAAAACAAAGCCCATGGTGTGTTAACAAAGTTCAGCCGACATGTTGCAAAAGGCATATGTCAGGTGACATGTCTGGAATTACACAGATAATCTGACACACACAAAGCTACCAAGAGTGAACTGGTTAACATTTTAAAATGAATAAAGTCATCTTGGAATAAAGAGGGGAAGAAAAGGTGGCAATTTTATCATGAAAAGGGAAATCAAGTCATATAATGAAATCAAGCAAAGAGGACTGATATCCATTCAACAAATATTTGATAGGTGAACCTGAAAGAGCAAGACTTCCTATCTTTATATATTATATAAAAGAACCTAAAGATAGATTAGACCCACACACACAGTCCATTAAATTCGCAAAGATCTTTAAAAACCATCATTTCTCTTCAAATGAAAAGGTTACACATTGTTATATGTTATCCCACTCTCTTGTTTCCAGATGTTTTGCAAGTCTCTAGGCAGTTTCATTAATATTTGCCATTTGATCGTGCTTTCTTCTTGTTATCGGTCGACTCTTCATCCTTCTGATGCTCAACATTTATTTTCTTTGCTCAGAGTTCAGACTTTGGAATAGGATGTCTATTTTGTAATTATTTTAACATTCATTATGTGCTTTTACTAAAGTTAAAAGAAAAGATTAGCAGCAACTTTGAACTTGTATCGGCCTGTTTCATTGTTCCAAGCTTTAACTGCAAACATTACTCTGTTACATCCAAGAACAGTGGTTCTCAACCTTCCTAATGCTGTGACCCTTTAACACAATTCCTCATGTTACAGAGAACTTCCACCATAAAATTATTTTGTTGCTACTCAACTGTAATATTATGACTGTTATGAATCACAGTTGTAAATATCTGATATGCACGATATCTGATACACAACCCACAAAAAAGTTCATGATCCAGAGACTGAGAACCGCTGTTCTAGAAGAAAGTTAGAGAGAATTATTAAACTTTATAACCACCTGTCACTCAGGACCATTCCTTTATTAAGTGCTTTTGCCTCAATTGACCACTCTGTGCACATTGTGTTCATCTAGAAAGGTAGCAAAATGGTTTGATGTCTTTTTTTTTCTCAAATACTTTGAAAGTGATGAGTTCTTCCATCAGAGATGAGAAATCAGGTATCATTTTACTGTTTATTATATGAACTGAGTGATTAGAATGTTGGCTTAACTTTCAATTATGTTACTGCTGCATACATTTTTTTCTGCACACTGATATAAATATTTGATGTATATTTGCATATGAAAATAATAAAAAGGTGATTCAGATCTTTTTATATTAGTCATTAATGGAAAGTTACAAGATTTATATATAAATATATAAAGTATATGAGTTACTGTATGCATTAGGTTTTTGTCAGTTTGACACAAACTTTACCTAGCCAGTAGCTAGTTCTCTCTATAATTTGTTGAGATATTTGAGTACTTTGGTTTCTCTTTCAGCCTCTTACTCAAGATTCTGAGCTTGCTTCATCCTGTGGATATGTGAACCTTAGTCCTTAATCTAACTTCATGCTGATACTTTACATATTTCATTACAAACCAGTGAAAGTCAGCTACCCCTCTCATCAGGATATACTATGTCCTACTTTGCTTTATTCTGGTATGATAAAGCACTGATTGAAAGCAAGAGGGAAGAGCAAAATAATTCTTTGTCTTATAGGTTCCAGCCCATCACTCTAGAAAGAGAAGTCAGGAAACCAAAGCAGGAATACAGACACAGGAACTAACTCAAAGGTGGTAGAGGGGTGCTGCTTCATGTCTTGTTCCTCCAATATACTAAGATACAGCCCAGACCCACCTGCCCAGGGATGCCACTGCCTACAATGGAAGAAGCCTCCAAAATCAATAAGCAATCAAGAAAAGACCCATACACTTGCCCACAGGGCAATAGAATGCAGGTAATTTGCTTTCCCAGGTATGTGTAAATTTTTTTCAAGTTGACACAATATAGTCAATACATATTAATGATATGCTCCCTTATTGAAAGAACATTTATGTATGTATTAATTAATTGTGGGACTAGAAATATTTTGAATATTAACAAATAAAATTTTAACTAAGAGACTTTCCTAAATGCAAAGAAGCATGTACACAATTCCTTCAAAGCATTTTAGTTGATCCAAATAAATAAATGCAGGATTCCCACCAGAACGCTAACAATATTGTTAGGAGATTTAAGGAGATGGGCTGCAGTAGATGGTTTCATTAGTGGTGATATTTTCATTTCTTGGGAAATTTTTCTCAAGAAATACTGAAAACTGGATCAATTATAAATCAAAACATTAGTACTGTTTGTGTATTGTAAAAGTGGGCTTCTATTTAATCATGTTTTATGGTTTTATTTATATAGTTGTATCTTCGCCTTCACTCTCCTTCCATCCTATCCTCTCGTTGCATGTGTCTATGTATGTGTCAGGAAGAGAGAGATGGGAAAGAGTTAACACACCTGCAGTGGTAAAAGTGAGTTCAGTGGCCAACCCCTCCTCCCATGTGGTATGTGGTTCTTTTCCTGCTGAATTGTTTTGAGATAGGATAGCTCTCGGTATTGTTTTTCGTATGCACACACCATTCTAGTTGGTCTGTGATTTTTTCTGAGTATTCAGTCTCTACTTCCCATCCCCCGTAGGATCACTGGGATGACAAGCATGCTATTCTGTCTGCCTTTTAAGTAGATTCTGGAGAATCAAATTCAGAGTCTCACATTTGGAAAGCAAGTGTTTCTACCCACTCAGCCATCTCCCCATCTCCATAGTTAGTATTTTAATGGCATCAAGAAAGAAGTACTTTTTTTATTTCAAAATAAAAGTGACAGAAAATATGCCATAGTAAATATATAAAGAATGGCTCTTGTCCCTGTCACTGTAACTGGAGACTTTTTTCCTTGTAGAAACCATATATCCTTGGCATTAAGCATATAACCCCAATATCAAGTTTTGTGGATATAGACCAAAGGACATTTTGACCATTTGGTTGCAGTCAGAATTATTTTGCTAGTAAGACACAAAATGACTATGGTAGGTTTAAAGAATATTTGCTATATAAAAAATGAATCTAGTATTTTCAAAGTTATTGTAAAGACTCGGAAGTTTGCCATAGTTCTTGAGAATTAAACAAGCACTCAGTCTCTTTGTCTACAGAGAACATCAACAGAGATCATCACACACTAACATTTTCAAATTAGTAAGATAAATGCCTCTTCTTATTTTTGATAGGAAAAAATATGGTTATCATTTTGATTCCCCATCCCCCTTATGTGAAAGAAATAAATGACATAAAATACTGAAGCACAGCTGATTTCATTGCAGTTGTTTACCTGAGTTTGATTTCTTGCTTTCCAGTTAACCTACTGTTAAAATTATTAAATACTTTTAGGTGATTTGAAATTTTATCCCATTTGACAAATCTGGATGGTTTTCAATATGAGTCTAAGGTCATTAACATTAATGAAAATAGATCTGGGGAAATTTTCAGACTCTTCTGTAATACCGCAACTTTTCACAAATAAGATTTTTTGACTAAAGGCTAGAATTTGCTTTGGCTATTAATAAAAATCATTTACCTGAAAGATGGAGAAAATTATTGTGATTAGGCATATTTTTCAGGATGCTCCAGTAAGCAGTCCGTTCAGAGGTTATCTGATTTAATTATCCTCTGAGGACTAAGTGAGAGGCTTGATTAATTAAGGAAGGAGATAGTGCTCGTTTAAGTAATTATTGCATGTTGGCACATACTCTTAAACACTCCAGTACTTTTTAATTGGCAAAGTGGAAACATACCAAGTTGAATGACACCATGGTGTTAGAGAAATCAGAAACCATCATCTTAAAATTATTAAATTTTGATATAGACAACTAAATTTTTCCCCAGCCATTTCAAATGTCATTGGGAAATGTAGATTGAGTGTTCCTGCCTGGCCCACAGTCAGGACAAATCTCTGTCACCACAAATCTCTGTCACCCACCAGTCCCACAGCTGCTCAGACCCAACCAAGTAAACACAGAGACTTATATTGCTTACAAACTGTATGGCCATGCCAGGCTTCTTGCTAACTGTCCTTATATCTTAAATTAATCCATTTCTACAAATCTATACCTTGCCATGTGGCTCGTGGCTTACCAGCATCTTCACATGCTGCTTGTCATGGCGGCAGCTGGCAGTATCTCCCTCCGCCTTCCTGTTCTCTTAATTCTCCTCTCTGTTAGTCCCGCCTAAACTTCCTGCCTGGCTACTGGCCAATCAGTGTTTTATTTAGTGACCAATCAGAACAACACATTTGACATACAGACCATCCCATAGCATTTTCCCTTTTCTTTTCTTTCTTTCTTTCTTTCTTTCTTTCTTTCTTTCTTTCTTTCTTTCTTTCTTTTTTTTTTTAAAGGAAGGTTTTAACTTTTACACATCTCCAAAGCCAGCTTGGTATATTTGGGAATTTGGGCATAGTTTCTCTTACTACTTCCTGCTGGAGGGGGGCGCTGTATCTTATGGGGATACAAAGAAAATTTTAGGATTATGGAGAAGTCCGTGAGGGTGTATCATCTGAGCCAGTTGCCTTGAAATGGTTCTGGATGTTAGATCATCTGGCAAATGGTGTCATTGGGGACCTTTCAGGGGGTCATGGCTGGTCAAAACTGATATATCTTAATCTGGAACAAATTCATAGCCTCTTGCTTTCTGTGGAAAAAAAAAGCAGAGCCTCCTTTCCAAAGCAAAATATCCTTACATCCAAATTTTGAAGTCAAGGTACCTTTAAAGTACACATTTTGGCATAACTCAACAGCTTTTACAATCAAATGTTTTTCTTCAGTTACGAATATCAAAGAGAACATAATTCAGATTCTCTGTGTGATAGCCATCTTTACATGGCTGCTGTGGGGTGTTCTGTATGGCAAATGTGTTGCTAATAAAACACTGATTGGCCAGTGGCTAGGCAGGAAGTATGGGCGGGACTAACAGAGAGAATAAAAAGAACAGGAAGGTGGAAGGAGACACTGCCAGACGCTGCCAGCCACCACCAGGACAAGCAGCATGTAAAGATGCCGGTAAGCCACGAGCCATGTGGCAAGGAACAGAATTATAGAAATGGATTAATTTAAGATATAAGAACAGTTAGCAAGAAGCCAGCCATGGCCATACAGTTTGTAAACAATATAAGTCTCTGTGTTTACTTGGTTGGGTCTGAGCGGCTGTGGGACTGGCAGGTGAAAGAGATTTATCCTGACTGTGGGCCAAGCAGGAAAACTCAAGCTACAAATGGCGCCAGAACGTGGGGCAGGAATTTCCACTTAAAACCTGAGAAAGAGTAAAAAGAAGATTCTAAAACTGAGCTAAAACAGCTTCCTAATTATCTCTCTCAAATGAGCAGCAGCTTGCTGGTTTGAGCTACTTGTGGGTTCCTGGCATGTGCGATCAACCTGCAGTATGGCGGGAATGAGGCATCTGCAAGTGGCGCATTAAGCTGCATGGTGGATTTAACTTTTGCTAGTACAAAATAAAAAAAAGAGGTTTCTGAGCTAAACGCTGCTTTGATAGAAGCATAGACCCACGAAGGCTCCAGGAGCGGTATCACCGCCATGTTGTGAAGCTGAGGTGGGTGGAGCCAGCAGCCACAGCACCGTTTCAGTCTTAGAATGCTGCAGTTTAAAACAATTGATTCAGCCGGGCGTTGGTGGCGCACGCCTTTAATCCCAGCACTCGGGAGGCAGAGCCAGGCGGATCTCTGTGAGTTTGAGGCCAGCTTGGGCTACCAAGTGAGCTCCAGGAGAGGCGCAAAGCTACACAGAGAAACCCTGTCTCAAAAAAAAAAAAAAAAAAAACAAACAAAAACAAAAACAAAAACAAAAAAACAATTGATTCACAATAAGACAGATTCAGATGGACCAAGACTTTAAATGCTTTAAAATGTGTGTAAAAATGTATGTAGGCTTCAAAGAGAGATAAAAAGGAATATATACAGTTATATAAAGAAATAGATAATTTTGAAAAATGAAGTCTTTAAAGAGACAGTAAAGGTTGTATAAAATATAAGCCACATAAAGATGGATATCACACAGAGAATCTGCATTGTGTTATCTTTGGGATTCTTAACTGCAGAGATATATTTGATTGTAAAGGAAGCTGAGTTAAACCAATATGTATATTTTAAAGTTGACTTCAAAATTTGGATGTAAAGATATGTTGCTTTGAAAGGAAGCTCTGATTTTGTTTCCACAGAAAGCCAGAGGCTATGGATTTGTTCCAGATTAAGATACATCAGGTTTGACAAGCCAAGACCACCTGAAAGGTCTCCGATGACACCATGGCTCAGATGATCCAACATCCAGAACCGTTTCAAGGCAACTGGCTCAGACAATACACTCTCAGGGACTACTCCATAATTCTAAAATTTTCTTTGTATCCTCATAAGATACAGCGCCCCCCTCCAGCAGGAAGTAGTAAGAGAAGCTACGCCCAAATTCCCAAATTATATGTAGTTTACTTTTTTAAGGTTAGAACCTTCCTTTTTGAAAAAAAAAAGGGGGGGAAGTGCTGTGGGATGTTCTGTATGGCAAATGTGTTGCTAATAAAACACTGATTGGCCAGTGGCTAGGCAGGAAGTATAGGCGGGACTAACAGAGAGAATAAAAAGAGCAGGAAGGTGGAAGGAGACACTGCCAGCCGCTGCCAGCCACCACCAGGACAAGCAGCATGTAAAGATGCCGGTAAGCCATGAGTCATGTGGCAAGGAACAGAATTATAGAAATGGATTAATTTAAGATATAAGAACAGTTAGCAAGAAGCCAGCCATGGCCATACAGTTTGTAAACAATATAAGTCTCTGTATTTACTTGGTTGGGTCTGAGCGGTTGTGGGACTGGCAGGTGAAAGAGATTTATCCTGACCATGGGCCAGGAAGGAAAATTTAAGCTACACATGGCTTATTTTGTATATTACTTTGAACCTATTGCTATAAACTGCAGCATTCTAAGACTGGGCACTGTGGCTGTTGGCTCCGCTCACTTCAGCTTCCCAACATGGCAGTGGTACATTTTCCACCAGCTCTGGGAGCCATCAACTCTCAGAAATAGTGGGTCTATGCTTCTATCAAAGCAGCGTGTAGCCCAGAAACCTCTTTTTTTGTTTTGTACTAGCAAAGGCTAAATCCACCATGCAGCTTAATGTGCCACTTGCAGAGGCCTCATTCCCGCCATACTGCAGGTTGAGCGTGCACACCAGGAACCAGCCACAGTAACTCAAACAGGCAGGCTGCCACTATCTTGAGAGAGACAACTAGGAAGCTGTTTTTACCTCCATTTTAGAATCTTTTTTCTCACGTTTTAGGTGGAAACTCTTGCCAACACATTGGGCGCTAGGGAAACCCTCTGACACACACACTTTTTATGTTCCTATAATTCATGTGGCATTAAGAGCTACAGCCATTTCATCACCTTTATTAAAAAACTATATATTTAAAATAATACACATACAATAATTCAATATTTTATTGAGTTATTTTAATAATTGAATACAACCAGAATAATTTTTAAATTTTTATTATATTTGTGTGTGTGTGTGTGTGTGTGTGTGTGTGTGTGTGTGTGTGTGTGTGTCTAAGCATAACCTTTGCACAGATGCCCACAGGGGCCAGAACAGGGTGTTAGATCTCATGCAGCTAGTAACAGGTGGTAGTGAGATACCTAACATTGTGTTTGGAACTTAACTCAGGGCTTCTGGAAGGACTCAACCACTGAGCAATGTTTTCCAGTCGTTCAAATACCTTTTACAGTGAAGTAAGAAGCAGATACCAGTTTGCCATTATTTCACAAGTATTCCACTGATATGAAGTATTCCATATGTAATTCAATATTTAATTCTGAGCTCACTATGGAAACTTTAAACTTAACTATTAATATGTTTGTATGTTACAGAAAATGACTTTACTCTAACAGTCTGACCTCATACCAAAAGTCATTATTTATCATTAAAAGCATGAGTACTAATTGTAATTTCTAACAATTAAGAAATACAGAATATATATGATTAATATTTTATCTAAAGAAGAATAATAATGGTACATTTGCAATATGAAAATACGTTATCCAAAAATGTCTCATTTAATTCTCATGAATCATGTAAAATAATCTGAAGTTATTGTCACTTTTTAGGTGAACATTTTGACATGTTCAATAGGAGTTTTAGGTAATTAGTTAAATGAGCAGAAAATAATTTTCTTTTTGTCAAACTTATTACAAATCCAGTGACTTGGGCTTCTTTAATGGCTTTTCACTTTGCTTTGGGTATAAACTTCTTCAAATTACTTCAATTACATTAATTTTACACTGTTGCCAATAAAATATTTGAAATTTAGACCTTGAAGCAACATAATTGCTTTTCGGTTATGGAGGTCAGAAACTTGAAATGAGTCTTATGAAAGAAACTCAAGATGTCCAGAGGACCGTGCTGTCTCTGGAAGCTCTAGGAGAATCCAGCTCTCACTTTAACAAGCCTCCTGTTGATGCCTATATTGCATGGATTAACTGATATGTCTTTCTTAACTTTGTTTTCTCTGCTTGTTCTGTCATATATAATATTAATGTTCTATGAGGACTTGTGTCTACATGTTATGCCCACTAAGATAAGCAAATAGTGTTCCCATCTATATGATGTGAAGGTCATCTTATACACAGTCTCATTTACCATGAATATAATATGTGTACAAGTTTTAACATTAAACACTTGAGGCATTTGGAATGTAAAATCTACCATCTGAAGAGACAGAAAAAAACATCATCTTGAAAAAGAGAAAGGAGAAAAGGGGTTATGTCAAAGCAAAATTGGGATTTGATTTGACTCCAAAGTCCCCTATTTTCTAATGTGTGGCATTTCGCCTTGTAAATCTTGAGGAAATCCATGTTCTTCTTCCACTCAGTGGACAAAATGTTGGTGACTGGCTGTATTAGTGATCAGTGTAGTCATCTGCTTTGGTGTATATTTCAGGGTAGTTCCCTTTCACAGAACTGTGTTTTGATTCATGAGATTTTCTTGGTAAGATCATGTGGTTGTCTGCTAGTAAATTGACAAGACATCAGTGGATGGTGTTCCTAAGTAGTGTATTTTCTGTGCTGGTAATGACCTATAGACATTTTACTACATGTATACTTTTAAGGAAATGATTATTATTTTTCATTCACTCTTTTAAAACATAAGCACACGAGAAAGTAAATGAATAATAGTTTATTAGTCAATAATATGAGGCTAACATGATTATTAGTGAAAGCATTGGGTTGATACATCCATAATGATGAAATTAGTCCTGGTTATCCTTTACAGTTCATAAAATCTATAAGTGAAGTGGAAAACTGACAAAATGGAAGGTAAAAATCTTTTCAGGGCCAGGAGGAGGTGGCGCATGCCTTTAATCCCCGCACTCAGGAGGCAGAGCCAGGAGGATCTCTGTGAGTTCAAGGCCAGCCTGGGCTACAGAGTGAGTACCAGGAAAGGCGCAAAGCTACACAGAGAAACCCTGTCTCGACAAACCAAAAAAAAAATCTTTTCAGGAGCATATTTTATACATTTTAAGTCTTCTTTGAAAAACCTCTTTCGTATTGTATTAATATCGTGTGCTGTTCTGATTTTGTGGATGGCTATGTGCAAAGCTATCTTAAAAAACTACACTTAAAGCGTTGACTCTGCATCATCCTACAATGTCACATGATACTCAACCTCCTGTTAATGCAATGACTGTTCCTTATCTTCCTCTTTCGATATTGTCTCCTTGAAGTCAGCTATTAAATTTTCAGTGTGTTACCTTGAAAAAATAGAAATCAAAATTGAACAAGAGCAGTTTGACTCAGATTTTTATTCCTGAGCTTGCATGCATGAATAATTACATGCAATGACTTATTTCTCTTTCTACTTCAGTAACATTACTGATTAATTAAACAGTTGTTCTTTTTCTGTTCACATTGTGTATTACTCTATTTTAGGAAAATTTATATAGCCACACTGTTGATTTTCTGATAAGTTCTGTCTGTACCACAAACCTTAATCCACCAAAAATGTTATTATGGAGGTTACCAAAGGCTTAAGCATAATTTAGTCACCATTGTTAAGTTACTGATCATACAAATATAAATTGTAAGTAGTAATTGAATCAATTGGTTATATCATTTTTAGTAATTATTATTGTTGTGTTTGCACAAATGATTGCAGGTGCTTTCACCTTTGCAGGCATGTGCCAAGACCAGAGGTTAATATTTAGATATCTTCCACAATTACTTCACCACCCTAATGCTTAAGGGTGTTCTCTCTACACACTTGGAGCTTGCAGTTTTAATTAGATGATCTAGATAGGAAGATGCCTGTATCCAGCTGTCTAGACACAGCATTGGTTTTGAAGGCACATGCTACCTTGTCAGAATACAGATTTTAAAAAGAAAAAGTAAGGAGAAAAGAATGATGTGTTATATATCATAGTAAAGCTGCCCAAATCCTAGATGAAAGAGATTAATCATAAAACAGGAAAACAGAAATGATTGTTTCCATCCAACATTGCTTCTCTTAGCAGCCCATTGAGAGAGAAAAGCTTAAGATCTTTGCATTATTTGATTCCTTAGATAAGATAACTAGACCACCCTGAGCCAGGGGAGGGGAGAAGAAAATAGAAGTAAGATAGCACAATGAAAGAGGTAGCAGAGGTCATCTGCTGAGATGAAAATGCTGATTTGTTTTGTTTTGTTTTGTTTTCACAAAATAAACTTATGTAATTTTTTAAAAATAAAATATAATTGGGGATGGAGAATGTCTCAACCATTAAGGATTCTCACTGCTCTTCCAGACAACCACATCTTATCACCTAGATCAAGAGGCTTACAACCCAGCTTCGGAAACTAACATCTCCTTCTGGCCTCTGTGGCTTCATTCATGCATACATAGAAACTCACACTCATACACACATAAATATAAACAAAAATAGGCACCATATTTGAGAGACATTGAGACATTTAATAATATTTCTTTTTGTTTATCAACCTTTCTTTGACATTTTCATACAGATACAAAAGACATTGAGTCATTCTCATGCCCACACCTGTAAATTACCCTTCCTCCCTACAAGCTTGATTCCTCATTTCTGCCTTGTTTTGTTTTTGTGACCTACTGATCTCAAACAGGGCCATCTATTTGGCTCTTAAATAAGAAAATAATCTATTATAAAATCTGAAGTGACTTTCAGCCATCATAGAATATGAGAGATTATGTAGAAAAAGTAAAGTTCATAAAAATATCAGTAGGATAGTTATGCTCTTTAGAAAGAATTAATATCAATTCTCATCCTGAGCAATATGCCAAGAGCACACCAGCTCTAGCCTGCCCTCAGCTTTACCCACATCTCCTGTGAATTCCCATAGATCATTACCTCCTAACATCCTAGACCACAATTCCAGTAGGCACTCCCTGCTAAACCAAAGGCTACTCTTCCCAGGACAACAAGTTGAGATCCAATCCCCCACTCCCCACCCCCCAGCCCCTACCCCCATCTCATCTCAACCTTTGTTGCGGAATACCTGCTATAGTCATAACTTTCTATCTGACCCCTTACCCCAATGATCACAAGGACTTTCGACTCCAAACTTCCTCCCCCCAAATCCCCCCAATTATCCAGCCACCAGCAGCAGGCATATCCTGTGAGCATTCCAGCTGAATAGTCCAGGAAAACAGGCAACACACAGCTATTATGTGCTCTGAAAATCCAGAGAGGAAACAGAAATCAAGAAACAAAACACCCATCCAACAAAGAAAAATCCAGAAATCATTACCCAGACATTTAACTATATACCAAAGCCAGATGATGAGATGAAAGAGTGAAAACACAATTAATAATAGCCATATGACTCCACTAGAGTTCAATTATCCTACCACAGCAGGTCCTGAGTATTTCAACATAGCTGAAGCACAAAATAAGTACCTGAAAACATTTATGAATAAGGTAGAAGTCCTTAAAAAGGAAACTAATAAATCCATTGAAGAAATCTAGGAAAACTAAAACAAAGAGTTTGTAGAAATAAAGAAAACTGTTCAAAACCTGAAATTAGAAATAGAATCAATAAAGAAAACACTAAGTGAGAGAAGTACTGAAATGCAAAATTTAGTAATTTAACAGGAATTACAGAGGCAGGCTTTATCAACAGTTGAAAGAGAAAATCTCAGGCACTGAAGATACAATAGAAGAAATGGATACATCAGTCAAAGAAAATGTCAAATCTAAAAACTCCTGACACAAAACATTCAGGAAATCTAGGACACTATGAAAAGACCAAACCTAAGAATAATAGGCATAGAGGAAGGAGAAGAAACCCAGCTCAAAGACCCATAAATGGTTTTCAACAAAATCATAGAAGAAAAAATTACTTCAACAAAGAAAGAAAACTACAGACCAACTTTCTTTATAAACATCGGTTAAAATGAAAAAAAAAAAAAGGTACTCAGTAAAATACTAGCAAACTGAACCCAAGAACAAAATGAAAAGATAATTCATAATCAAGTAGGCTTCATTCCAGAGATGCAAGGGTGGTTCAATATTCAAATAACCATGAGTGCAGTCCATCATATAAACAAACTGAAAGAAACAGATAATATAATCATCTCATTAGATGCAGAAAAAGCCTTTGACAAAAGAGAAACATCTCTTTATTATAACAGTCCTAGAGAGATCTAGGTTATAAGGGAATGCACCTAAACATAATATAGGCAATTTGCAGGAAGACTATAGTCAATATCAATTTAAATGGAAAGAGACTCAGAACAATTTCACTAAAATCAGATAAGACAAGGTTGTCCACTCTCTTAAAACTTAAAATAGTACTTTAAATTTTAGCTCGAGCAATAAGAAAATTGATGGAGATTAAGGTAATACAAATGCAAAATGAAAAATCTTGGTAACATTTTTGAAGATTATATGAAAATATACATAAGTAACCCTAAATGTTCTACCAGAAAACTCATCTAGCTGATAAACACTTTCAGCAAAGTGGTTAGATACAATATTAACAAAAACAACAAAAAGACAGAAAGAAGTATCTGACATAAAATGTCAAAGGGACTGACTAAGAAATCAGGGAAACACCATGCTTCCAGTAGCCTCAAATAATATAAAATATCTTGGGATAACTCTAATCAAACAAGTGAAAGTCTTGTATAATAAAAACTTCAAGTCTTTGAAGAAAGAAATTTAAGAAGATATCATAAGGTAGGAATATCTCCCATGCTCATGAATTGGCGGGATCAACATAGCAAATATCCCACCAAAAGAAATCTACAGATTCAATGCAATCCCTGTAAAATAAATACCCATAAAATTCTTCACAAACCTTGAAAGGACAATTCTCAACCTCATATAGAAAATAAAATACACATCATAGCTAATACAATGCTGAACAATAAAGAAACTGCTGGAGGTCTCACCATCTCTGATTTCAAGTTGTAGTACAGAGCTATAGTAATAAAACTCACATATTTTGGCTTAAAAGCAGACACATTTGATCAATAGAGTAGAATTGAAGACCCAGACAGAAATTCATATACTTATGGACATCTGATTTTCAATAAAGAGGCCAGAAATACTCACTATAAATAAGAAAGCATTTCCAGAAACCAATGCTTGTCAGACTAGATATCTACATATAGAAGAATACAAACAGATCCATACTTATCACCCTGCACAAAATTCAAGTCAAAGTGGATCAAAGACCTCAACATAAAATAAAACCAGGAACACTGAACCTGATGGAAGAGAAAGTGGAGAACAGCAGCTGACATTCTGATCAGAACGTCAATAGTGCAGGCAATAAGATCAACAATTAATAAATGGGACCACATGAAACTGAAAAGCTTCTGTTAGACAAGGATACCATCAATTTGATAAGGTAACAGCCTACAAAATGGGAAAAGAGTTTGACCAACTCCACATCTGAGAGTGGACTGATATCCAACATATATAAAAAATTCATGAAACCAAATATCAAGAACTCCAAATAGTATTAAAAATGGGGAACAGATCTAAACAGAATTATTAATAGAAAAATATGATATAGCTTAGAAACACTTAAAGAAATGTTCAACATCTTTAGTAATCAGGGAAATGAAAATCAAAATTACTTTGAGATTCCATCTTATTCCTGTCAAAATGGCTAAGACCAACAACATAAGTGACAGCTCATGCTGTGAAGGAAATAGAGCAAGGGGAACATTTTTCCATTGCTAGTCAGAGTGCAAACTTGTACAGCCACTATGGAATTCAATATAACATTTCTTCAGAAAGTTGGAAATCAATCTATCTCAACCCACGCTGCACTGCTCTTGAGCATATACTCAAAGGACTATCTATCCTATGGCAAAGACACTTGCTCAACTGTTCACTGTAGCTTCTTTCATTACAGCCAGTAACTAGAAACAACCTAGGTGTCCTTTAAGACAATAATAGATAAACAAAAGGTGGTACATTTACACGACAGACTATCACTCAACTGTTTAAAAAATGGCAGCATGAAATTTACAGATATATAAGTGGAACCAGAAAAAAAAATCATCCCTACTGAAGTATCCCAGACCCAGAAAGATAAATATAGTATGCATTCATTTATAAGGGGATATTGACCATTAAGCAAATGATAACCAAGCAACAATCTGTAGATCCAGATTGTTAGGTAAAGGGAAGGTTTCTGGGGGTGAGGGGAGTGCCAGGATCTCCTTTGGAGAAGAAAATAATATAGATTTTGTGGGTGGACTGGGGGCAAGTAGGGACAGAAATGGCGACAAGCAGATTAGGAGTAGATGGGGTCCATGTGATAGTATAGGAAGGGCTGGCTGCAATTGGGTGAATATTTGGGTAGTGGTGTGGAAACCTACTTAATAAAAACTTGCTGGAACCTATAAAAGTGATCCTAATAAGTACTCCTAGTAATTTGGGATATAGTCTCAACTGGACATCTCTTTTAGCCAGGTAAGGCTTCCAGTGTTGGGCCTATGTTACATTAAATTGAGTTGTTATCCAAGAGGGTCCAGTGGAAATTCCCAAACACCCTATGCTGTAAATTAAGGCAAAGTTTGCTTGCAGCAAATAACAACGATGTCCTATTTCCAAGGACAAGACCAACTCATTGACCTTGGAGAAGTTGAGCCAGTGCCTGCATGGACCCCTTCCCTGTTGCTGGAGAGCTTCTCTCCAGGTCCCACCAAACATCGCAATTCCACAACCCACGTATAAAATAATCACTCAGACGCTTATATTACTTATAAACTGTATGGCCATGGCAGGCTTCTTGCTAACTGTTCTTATATCTTAAACTAACCCATTTCTATAAATCTATACCTTGCCACGTGGTTTGTGGCTTACTGGCATCTTTACATGCTGCTTGTCCTGGTGGTGGCTGGCAGTGTCTCTTCCTCCTTCTTCCTGTTCCCTCAATTCTCCTCTCTCCTTGTTCCACCTATACTTCCTGCCTTGTCACTGGCCAATCAGTGTTTTATTTATATAGAGTGACATCCACAGCACTTCCCCCATGTTCTAGTTTCTGGGGTGCAGGAAGGTACTTTACAGGCTAATGAAAGAGAAATGTGTACACCATCCTAGCCACAGCTTTTGAAACTACAATCCTTCCTTCCTACAGTGTACATTATACATGAACAATATAAAATATACAATATACACTTCTAGGGCAATGTTGGCAAAAAACTCATGGAAGAAACCAACCAGTGTCTGGTTTGATCTAAGACACATTCCATGAGAAGAGGCTAAACCCAACACTGCTTGGGTAACGAAGAACCAGAGACCCAGGGTTAAAGCAAACACTATTATGTAGCATGAATCTTAAAAGTTCTTATTAATAAAATCAAACTTGAGCCAGGTATTGGGGTGAACACTGGAAGGTCAGAGAGACAGAATAAGCCACAGCTATCTCACCTCGCTGAATCCTCAGCTGGTCTTGTTTCCTCAGACTGGATGCCCCGAGCCCTCATCCAGAATGGGTCTCAGCTGAACTGCTGCTAGAAGCCTGAAAGCTTAACCAGCCACATGCTTCTCCAGGCCAAAGGCCTCTCCAGGCCAAAGGCCTGCTCAGGCCAAATGCCTCGAGTTTCTGGTCCTCACGCCTTATATACTTTTCTGCTTTCTACCACCACTCCCTGAGATTAAAGGTGTGGCTTTCTGGGATTAAAGGTGTGTATCACCGTGCCTGGCAGTTTCTAATGTGGCCTTGAACTCACAGAGATCCAGAGGGATTTCTGTCTCTGGAATGCTAGGATTAAAGGTGTATGCTACCACTGCCTAACCTCTATGTTTAATATTGTGGCTGTCCTGTTCTCTGACCCCAGATAAGTTTATTAGCATACACAATATTTTGGGGAACACAATACCACCACACTATTATATCAAAAAAATTAATAAAATAATTCTTAATGATTTTCTGCTATGATCATAGATATTAGTTCCTTATTCATTCATCATCAGAGAGGCTTCCTCTGGAGCAGATAGGAACATATTCAGAGATCCACAGATGGAAATTATGCAGAGAGAGTCTAAATTAGAAGTCTCCACCAAATCCCTATCCTTTGATCTCAGGGAATCCAATGGAAGAGGAACCAGAAAAGATTGTAAGAGTAGAGGGGATGGGTAACACCAGGAAAATAAGACATTGAGTCAATTAAGCAAGGTGCATATGAGCTTACACTAACTGAAGTGGCAAGTACAAGGCTTACATGGTCTGCACCAGGCCCTCTGTGTAGATACTATAGCTATTAGCAATAGACTTCTGACTGTGAGAACAAGTGCTTCTCTGACCCTTGTGCCTGCTCTTGGGATTCTTTTCTTCATATTGGGGTGCTGTGTCTAACTTCGATATGATAACTTTTGCTTCATCATACTAGATTTTATTTTATCTTGTTTGGTTGTTATCTCTTACAAGTCTATTCCTTTCTAATGACTGACAGAGAGTGAGTGGATCCTGAGGGGGAACAGGAAGGGGAGAGGAACTAGAGGAAGAAGAATCTATAATCAGGATATATTGTATGAGAAAAGAATCTATTTTAAATAAAATGCAATATAAAAAATAGAAGAAAATGGTTACCAGAGAGTGGGAGGGTGTATGGGGTGATCTAAAGATTAAGAAAGGATGCTTGACAGGCATAAGAACAATGCCTCCTAATGTACAGTTTTGTAACTAAGTCAAGTAGGTCACATATTTCAAATAGTAGAGTAGAATGTTTACTATTTACAACATAGAGATCATAAACACTTTTGGCAATGGTTTTGACAGCTATCTTTATCTTATGTTATGTATTGTGTATACATTTATTGAAATACCATATTGAGCTTCCTTGAGTGTTCATGCATTTGAACAGTTGGACCACACACACAAAAAGAAAAAAAAAGAAAAAAGAATGTAAAATGGCATACTTCATCTGGATTCTATATTGCTTAATAAGTTTAAAATCTTGTGTGGTGATAGTGTGTCCCCCAATATAGTGTGCACCCTAATTAACTTCTCTGGGGTCAGAGAACAGAACAGCCACTAGATAAAGGCCAGAAAATGATGACACACATACCTTTAATCCTGGTATTCTGGGTGCAGAGATCCATCTGGATCTCTGTGAGTTCAAAGCCACACTGGAAACAGCCAGGCATGGTGACATATGCCTTTAATCCCAGGAAGTGATGGCAGGAAACAGAAAGGTATATAAGGTATGAGGACCATAAACTAGAGATCTGTTAAGCTTTTAGCTTTTAGCAGCAGTTCAGCTGAGATCCATTCAGATGAGGACTCAGATGCTTCCAGTCTGAGGAAACGGGATCGGCTGAGTAGTTGACCAGGTGAGGTTAACTGTGGCTTGTTCTGCTTTTCTGATCTTTCAGCATTCACCCCAATACCTGGCACTGGGTTTGTTTTTATTAATAAGACCTTTTAAGATTCATGTTACATTCTTGTGGCTATTCCATTCCTAAAAATCTGTGATGTTTAAATTTCTATTGGATGCCGGGCGGTGGTGGAGCACGCCTTTAATCCCAGCACTCGGGAGGCAGAGCCAGGCGGATCTCTGTGAGTTCGAGGCCAGCCTGGACTGCAGATGGAGTTCCAAGAAAGGCGCAAAGCTACACAGAGAAACCCTGTCTCGAAAAAACAAAAACAAAAAAACAAAACAAAAATTTCTATTGGACAATGAATCACTTGGAAAATCATTTAAATGAAATTCTAAGAAATGGATCTGAAAGAGGGAATAAAGATCTCCAATCACTTCCTCTACCTCCTCATCTTACACTCCGTCCAAGATGCTTAGATCACTCAAAGACCCACTAGAGAAGCAAAATGCGTTACACAGACACAATGCAAATTAACCCACCACATAGTCATCATAGATTACCTACAAAGGCTTGTCATCAGACACAGTGAAAATTAAAGCAAAGTCTATTACCTGTAGAAAAACTGCAAAAGCTTGTCATCATGGAATGCTGGCAGACTTGCAATAACTTACTCTGTCGTAAAGAACACATAAAAATTAGTTAGGATACATGCTCCATGAAAACTGTTTTAAATATTTACTGAAGTTACATTCATATTTAGCATAAAATGTATTTTTTCAACATAAACTTATGAAAATGGCCTGTATTCTCAGTACTCAGGAGGCTGAGTAATTAGAATTATCATGATTCTGAGGATAATCAGGGCTACATAGTAAGTACATGGTTACCTGGGTTTGTATAATGAGATCCTGAATCACAAAACCTGCCTTGAAAAATTAAAAACTAAATAAAAATAATTCAACCATTTAAAAAGGCCAATGTATTCACCAGTGATACATATATATGCATATGAATATTTTAAATATCTTTATAATTCAAAATAGAAACAATATAAGTGCCAAAACAGTAGAAGAAAATAATTCTAGTTTGTCTGTACATGGCTGCACTTTAGAATAAAAATAATGACATATTGGAATCATGAGTCCTGCTGTTTGTAAATCTTAGGAGCATACTATGTAAATTTAAAGATAATGGATTTAAATATTTATATATGACTACCTCCCATTTACACTAAAAATAATCAAAATAATAGGTATTATAAAGGGTGATGACTGGAATATTTGTCCAGAAATTAAACATGAAGAAGGGACTTACATGTGGCATCTATAATTCGAGGAACCTTTTATATATATGCTGGCCCAATGGGTGCCTCATATTTGAGAATAATGATATGTTTATTCTTATAACATGTACAGTTTCCTGTATATGTTCCTGTCTTCAATACACATTTTTAAACCTAAAATATTACATACCTATTTTCATTTCAATTTGGTTAGAATTTCACTGAAACAAAAATGTACATACAATGTATTTCTTATCTATCCCAAAATGTCTCTGTTCTCCATAAATGTTTTGCAGTTGTCTCAATAATCTTTTGGAAAATAGCAGATATATGTATTCCTTTCTGAAAATATGTGAATTATGTACAAATTTCATAAAATAAGTATTTATAATCTAACTGCCATTTTCTGCCTGAAAACACTCTGTCTTTACTTGTTGGTCACCATTTTAATTTAACATACATAGCAAATGTCTCTGAAATATTGCAAGTGGATAAGATGTGAGACAAGAAATGCTGACAGAATTCATGGATCTAATTACTCTTCTTTGAAGACAGAATTCATTCTAATGAATAGAGGATATAACATAAAAATCAACTTAAAATAAATTCAGTTGCTTCTAAAAATCTTTTCATGTGTGACTTAATACAAATGAAAAGGCATGGATGTCATCTTAGTCGATAAGACCAACACTCTCGTTCCAATGACCTACTCAAAGGAGACACTGCCACATGTTGAAAACATTTATTCTGTACATGTCAATGCTACAGAATAATGTGTCCATAATCACATCCCCATAGATTTTTGTTGAATCAGTAGTTGTTATTTTTATGTGAGACTATTTTACACTCACAGCCTATAAATAACACATTGAAGTTTTACTATTACTACACAAGATCTGTGAAATATCTTTATGCTGCTTAATAGAATGAGTGTAAAATGAAAATAGTGGCTTCCCACTCAATAATGAAGTTTGACACACTTTCCCCAAACACAACTTTTTATATATTTTTTCTTATTCATTTTCTTTAGCCTAGAGTACCATTTACAGCCATTGAAATTAAATCTCAGTATTCATTCTAGTCATTTAAAGACAACAAAAAGTAAGATTTTTCTCTCCTTTCTTTGATTTCTCAATACTTGGCCTTTAGAACAATATATAACATGTAGTAGGTACTTAACAACCATGCTGAATACAGAGATGAACTATAACATTGTAATGGTTATTATAAATAGATATTAGAAAAATATTTTGAACACAGCCTCGTGTATGTGAGACTAATTTAATTCTACACTCATTAAGTAGTAGGTATGACCTTGAATACTGGCATCCTTGTCTCTCCCTTCTTAGTTCTGGGATTACAGCCATAAACCACCATGCCTGCTTTATACAGTAGTGGGAAGAAAAAAAATCAGGGTCCAGCGCATGCTATGCTTGCCCTCTACCACTGTGTCAGACCCAGCCAACAGAGAACATTTTTACTGAAAATTGTAAAAGTAGCAAAAATAAGAAGCCAGTAACACTCAAGCTGTCCTTACACAAATGTGAGGAAAACGGGAATCCTTCATCCAGAGGCTTTTGATTCAAACTCCTTAATAGAAGGAAGAAGAGCCCTGGGAAGTGCTAAGACAATGGTGGCACAAAGCTTGTGGGAGTAACCAGACAATAACTGCTTTGACTTACGATCTACTACATGCGATGGAATTCTGTGTCATTATCATATGTGCAATCCCCTTTTATCATTTGGGTAGTGAAATATTAAAGATCCCTTTCTGTAGCTTAAAATGCATCATGCACTTACATTATTTTTTTTTTTTACACTGCATACATTTTATTACATGGTCTCTTTCTTTGGTACTCATTAATGAATAGTTATTCTTTGGTTTGACAACTTATTTATTGATTCAAAATGGATTTATCCAATCCTATGTACTACAGACAGAGTTCAGCGGTGAAGACATAAAATGGAAAAAAACAACCACTATTCTTGCCTTCTTGGGATTGACAGTCTCTCGAGGAGCTGGGGAGTGTCTCTCTTTGGCTGTAATGAACACTTTGGGTCTCCACCTTCCCCCCTCACTGGAATACCTCAACTATATACTGAGAAAGATTGTTTGCTAGTCACAGAGTCCCAGCAGTTTTTATGACGACACAACAGTATATTGCTGGTTTACATTTTCCTGTCATTATCTCAGTGAGCAGTAGATAAGCAGAGGAGGATGACAGAAACCTTGTATGAAGATACAAGAAGCTTACAGAACAATAAATAGGCTGGACCCAAAAAGAAAGTCCTCTCGCCACATAATAATCAAAACATTAAACATACAGAACAAAGAAAAATAGTAAGAGCTGCAAAGGAGAAAGACCAAGTAACATATAAAGGCAAACCCATCAGAATAACACCAGACTTCTCAATAGAGACTATGAAAGCTAGAAGGTCCTGAACAAATGTTATGCAGACACTAAGAGACCACGGATGCCAACCTAGACTATTATATCCAGCAAAACTCTCAATCACCATAGGCGGAGTAAACAAAATATTCCATGATAAAACCAGATTTAATCAATACCTATCCACAAACCCAGCCTTACAGAAAGCACTAGAAGGAAAAATCCAACCTAAAGAAGCTAAACACACCCATGAAAACTCAGGCAATAGATAAACCCACACCAACATCTGAAGAAATAGAAGGGACAAATTCCTCCCCAGAAAATGCATGACCTGTGAAAGCTGCTAAGAGTTTGAGGCAGATTCGGGAAGAAAGAAAGCCCCTACCTCCAAAGGCAACTAGCAGAGGAGCAGAGCAGCCTGGGATGTCTGGGCTCTGCATCTGAGGGGAAGGGACCGTGCAGGGTGAGAACATTATTTTTAAGGAGAGTCACTATGTGAAAGAGGAAGAGAATATATTCCTTCTCCTAACGCTGAAAGTGATAAACTCTATGAATTCATCTTCTTCTCTTTCCAGCCAATGGTAATTGTTCTGGTGGACACTCTAATGAGATTAACAATTTTAAACTTCATAAATGAGTAAGTATGTGAAATATATTTATATGTGTGTGGTTGGCTCATTTCAAAAGCCATAAAGGTTTTCAAGTCTATACTTGTGCTATACAAATGACAGACTTTCGTCTTTTCCATGGCTAAAGTATGTTCCTTTATATACAGATAATATCTTTTTGCTGTGGGATGTTCTATATGCTACAAATGTGTTGCTCTGATTGGTTGATAAATAAAATGCTGATTGGCCAGTAGCCAGGCAGGAAGTATAGGCAGGATAAGCAGACAAGGAGAATTCTGGAAAGAGAAAGGCTGAGAGTCAGTAAACACCAGCCTGCTGTCCAGGGAGCAACATGTAATGGCACACAGGTAAAGCCACGGAACACGTGGCAACATATAGATTAACAGAAATGGGCTGAGTTTAAAAGTAAGAGCTAGTCAGTGGTAGGCCCTGAGCTAATGGCCGAGCAGTTTTAATTAATATAAGCTTCTGAGTGATTATTTTATAAGTGGCTGCGGGTTCTGTGGGGCTGGGCAGGACCAGAAAAAACTTCAGTTACAACTTTTCTCACATTCAGTGATAGATATTTGTAAGTGATAGATATTTCTCTTAACTAATAAGAGAAGTGATATGGTAAACATGAAAAATATATGATTTTTAGGCATACTGAATTTTGTGTCACATATTCCCAGATAAGAAACCAACACCTGACTAAAGTACTATTAGCACAAAGATTCAAACTCATTGGTGAACTGCTGAGTTTTATTGATGTTACTTACAGATATATGGGTGAGGGTTTACTTGGAGGAGCATAAATGACTCAAAGACAGCTGCATCACGAAAGCCCATTCCAACACGTGTGACAGCTCACAGAAGCTGGAAAGCCGGAAAGCACTGCTCTACCTGCAGCCAGAGCAATAGGATGAAGGATGCTCCTTCCCAGTGCCTCAGTTGGTCTGAACCTCCTGACATTATTTGGTTTCTCTTGTTTCTTCCAGGTGGTTCAGCTGATCTCCACTTCTTTCAGGCAGCTCATCTTGTCTTTGCCTTTTCCAGGATGCTGGCTGGTCTCTTGATTCTCCCAGGCTCCTTGATCTGAGCCTCTCCTAGGCAGCTAAGCTGGACTGAGAGTTACTCTCCACAGGCTTAACACATGTGCTCTTGGGGAAGAAGGGTCCTAGTGAATCTGGTCAGTTTCAGAGAATCCCTAAAGATGCTCACTTCATTTAGTATTTACTCTCTGTCCTTAGAAGCTTCCCTGAATGGTGATGTGTTTCACCTACCATTAGAACATTCCATTTCGTCTCCTTCTTAATGTCTTCTCCTAAATTATCCTGTATTTTCACTTTTCTCTTAGGCCTTATATCTTTTGTATGCTCAGTAATGGGATTGTTTGTTCATGACAGCTTTTTTATATAAGGAAATTGTATATGGCTTTATTTATAATCACTATTTTAATTTGCATTGCTACCTTTATTTTGATCTCATGTAGCTAGAGTTTTCCTGCCTGGCCCACAGTCAGGACAAATCTCTCTCACCTGCCAGTTCCACAGCCGCTCAGACCCAACCAAGTAATCACAGAGACTTATATTGCTTACAAACTGTATGGCCGTGGCAGGCTTCTTGTTAACTGTTCTTGTATCTTAAATTAATCCATTTCTATAAATTTATACCTTGCCACATGGCTCGTGGCTTACCGGCATCTTTACATGCTGCTTGTCCTGGTGGTGACTGGCAGTGTCTCCTCCCACCTTCCTGTTCTTTTTTCCTCTCTGTTAGTCCCGCCTATACTTCCTGCCTAGCCACAGGCCAATCAGTGTTTTATTTATTGACCAATCAGAGCAACACATTTGCCATACAGAACATCCCACAGCAGTCTCACACTTTAAATATATTTACTGAAGATTTTATTGTAATACTAGGACTCAATTGTATATAAAACAAATCATATTCTTGAATCATATATGTCATATTCTGTTAAGAATAGGTAGATCACCTGGCGGTGGTGGTACACGCCTTTAATCCCAGCACTCAGGAGGCAGAGCCAGAGCCAGGCGATTCTCTGTGAGTTAGAGGCCAGCTGGGTCTACAGAGTGAGATACAGGCCAGGCACCAAAACTATACAAAGAAACCCTGTCTCAAAAAAAATAATTGAGTAATAAAAATTGAACACTGTCCACATCAGATCTCCACATATGCACATCTAAACATGGTTCAAAGGTAAAAGTAGCACCCTGAGATCACGATATAACATCTTGGTTTATTATGTTTATGATGTTGAACAGATTATCCTGTGCCTGGTGTTCTTACTGTGTAGACAATAATGGATTAAATGTGTTTAAATAAATTTAATAAAACCATCGGTAAACTGAAGGTTTTATCTTAGTTATCTGCAATGTAACAAAGAAAGAACATCAAAGAGTTATTTATAACCATCAGAAAAAGATTAGGTAAGCCCACAAAGAAATTTAATGGATCTAGGAAAACATCAAGGGAAAGAAAAAGTGATTCACATTAGCCTGATTCCTAAAATATCTAGAGTTACCTCTAAGTATTTGTCATATTTTAAGACTAAATTTGAAACCCAGTGGGAAAAAAATGCCATTTTGTCATAGATAAGTATTTCCTCTGATATGTTATATGGCAAGCAATAACAGTCTGGATTCAATTATGTTTATTAATTGAGCAAGACACCTCCATGTATTGCGGTTTCTCCAGATATACCAATGGTAATAAAAATACCTCATAATAAAAGGTAGAGAACTGAGTGCATTGTTAGGGCAAATTCTCCCACAGGCTAGTTGTAAATCAGGCATTTTTGAAACCAGATTAGCTCTCCTAATACTGGTGTATTAATTTCTATGGGCCTCACAGGAGTATGAGGAAGAATGAGAAGGGAGTGATTAACACATCTTTGGTAATTGTTCTTTGTCAGCCTGCTCTAATCTGCTTATCTGCACTGCCTGCTGATTATCCCTGCCAACTCTCATCACTGTCCCAACAGGGCCCAGATCCGTGGAGCAGACCTCCTGCTGTTAAGTATTTTCTCTGCTTCTAGCCTACAAGTTCTGCCTGGCTGCTGCTGCTCTTCCAGGAAGCTTGGGGGTCTTTAGAACATTGTTAGAAGCAGGGAGGGATCTGGGTGCTTTCATGGCCCAGCCACCACTCCATACTTGCTCCACAATTTGTTGATGCTGTATTCATGTATTTCTTTCCCTATTTTGACCAAATGTGTTGGCTTCAAAGCAACTTTCTACTAGTATGAACTATCAGAAATACCCCTAACAGCTTTTTAATCTTTTGAAGCGAAGATCTCAGTGTTCTCTGTTTATTTCGGTTGGATTTTAAATACATTTCTCAAGTGCTTGCTTATGAAGTTGAGAAAAAAAATGGGATACTTTTTAAATTTATCTCATTGATCATTTGCCAGTCTTTGTCAAATTGTTTGAGATGTAGAGGAGGGAATATTTCCCTCTTTAGAAGATGGGCTTCACTGTCAAATTTATTTTCTACATAAAAACTTTTTACTTACAAATGTATCTTAGAAGCCATTAATTATGCTCACTTTAGTCCACAATGTGTCAGTGAAAAAGGGGATTAGAAAGCAATGATGACAGAAATTAAGCAAACTGAATTATTATCCTTGAAAATAGGGAACATGCTAGGAGTGTTATTAGATCTTCCTTTGACAAGATATTGATGATGCTTGTTCATATAAAGAAATTATCACTAAGTACTTGAAGGCACACTGAAATGACCATTTTAGTGTATACCTCTTATCAATGTTGTCATCACCTTATTCTTTTATTTCCTATCATTTATTTTAATTATATAGTCAGAAAATATTTTAGTAGTTTGATAAACCAAGAAGTTTCTTTGTCAGAAAGCATAACCTTTAGACCAGTGGTTCTCAACCTTCCTAATGCTTTGACTATTTGATGCAGTTCCTAATGTTGTGGTGACCCTTAACCATAACATTGTTTCCATAGCTGCTTCAAAGCTGTAATTTCACTACTCCTATGAATCATAATATAAATATCTGATATGCAGGATATGTGACATGAGACTTCTGTAGACTAAAAGCAATCAGTTTTAATATCACTGATACAGTTTTTGAAGTGAAATATTCATTTCTAAAGAAATTAATATTCATGAATATAAATATGCATATTATATACTTTAATATATGAGTTTTTATATACAACATGTATACTTATATATATATTCTCTTAGGTCTATATCATCTTTAAATCAATTGTTAGGTTGGTTATCTAGAGACCTTTTAAAGCTGTAGTAAGTACAAATATACTAAATTTGGACAATATAACTTTTATATAGTACCTCTTTGATTATTGAATAAGACATCTGTCACCTTTAATTACAGCATTCGTTTTTTTAAATAGACCAATTGGCTAACATGTAGCTGTTTTAATATTAAGTAGGGATAAATATGTTAATTTCATAGAAAATATCTTCAGACCTATTTTATCAATCTTTGATGATAATAATTCTTTGTTTAGTTAACTAATTAATCAATTAAAATATCAAATTCCATGGAAATATTTTTTCAGTGTGTATAGCAATTTAAAACTTTAAAACTCTTATTTTATACAATATTTTATTGTATAAGTTATCACATTTCTATGATAAGGAAACAATTATTGTAGATAATTTTAAAAATATCAACACTGTTACAAAGACTTTTCCTAGTTTAAACTTTATTACTCCAAAAGAAGTATCAACAACAGAAGTCTCATTATAATTATTAAAGTAATTTAACATTTTGATCATTTAAAAGTATGGTACTATTCAGAAAAATAAAACGCAAAAAAAACAACTGATGAAATTTAAAAGTTCTTGCTCCCTCCATAAAAATAGTTGAAGAAATGGAAAGAAGAAAAACAATTTGTGAACAGGTGATGAAATACATTTCTTCCCCATTATAATTAATTTATTGCCTATTTTAATTGGTACTCAGCGAGTATCTTCACAGTCTTCAAAAGATTCTAAACCATGGTTTTACCTTTTATTTAATATTTTCCTCCCAGAGTTAAGCTGTCCTATTTCTATTATGAATATGTTGAAATTATTTGCTGTTTGGTTCTTCTGCTGTGCGATTCAGCTCCTACTGTCCCACAAATTCTTATCACTGGGAGACCAATGATGAGGCCTAACAATTTACATATTGAAGATACACTAAGGAATAATGGTGAAAACAACAACAACAACAAAAAAAAAAAAACCACAGGTACCTATTTTTAAATAATTTATTTTCAATCCAGCAAGTGGTTTTACAGAGAAACATTATTATATATGAAGTGTGGTTTTGCAACCATAGTGATTAAACACCCAAAATATTTCTAAGCTTTACTGTAATAAATATATTAAAATATAGTTGCTACTTCAAGGTATATTGATTAACAACACTCAACTTTTGTTATACTTGTTACAAATCATACTTGTAAAAAAAAATTGAATTAATTCAGATATGTATTTTATAAAACACATCATAAGTTCTAAAATTTGAGTAACCTAATGTTTATTAAAAAGGAATTGCATGCACATTTTAAATTCTAAAAAAAAAAAAAAAGAAACACTTTGAACTAACAAAAATGTACATGTTCATTACTGTGTTGAATTTGACAAGACATAGATTTTTTTCCCACCTGAAATATACAGTTCCAACTTGTACTATTCTTATATTAACTGACACAATTAAATAAGCTTTGGGCTCAGTTTTATCCTGAGGGCAAAAAAGAAATAATGAGAAGTTTAGAAAGGAAGACAAAATGATCACCAGAGGTGAATGTATTCAACTGTCAGCAATTGCTGTACCGGGTTGGGGACAATGTTTCTTTGGAAAGATTGTAAAGAGGGCAAATGAGCACTGAGTGCCTAGTTAGGAGCCATCTTCCCCCAGTTGCTCCTGTCCTTCATTTATTAGAATGTTCTTATTGGTATTGAGAGACAAAAAGCTATGCCTAAGTGTGAAAATATCACTGATTTGGTAATAAAAAGTATTTTTCATATAGGTAAGGGTTACTGCATATTTATTCACAAATGATACCCATCATGGGTTTAAAATAAAGTTAAATGTTGTTTTCTTTTATCTTATAATGCTAATTACTATACAACAATAGGTCATCATCTTCAATCTGATGGAAACACGGGTGCAGTACAGGAAGAGACAGCTACTCTGAAGTCAAGGGAAGACCTTGGAGTGGGTGTGTATAAGGTTTTGGTTTTGTAAGGACACAAAATTCAAAACTAGAAGCTTTCCTCCATGATTTCAAAGTATATCTGGAAGGCCAGGCAATGTGAAGCAGGGTCAGGATGCCTGCAGGTATCTCTACAGAATGAGATCTTGAAGGCATTGAGGTGAAGATGGTGTTTGTATGATTATTCTTACAACTGACAAGACTACAATGCCAACTGGGTTTGGGGTAAAGAGAAAAAAGAAAAAAGAAAGAATCAATTCTGCTTTAAATTGGAAAAAACTAGTCAGTGGATTCTATAAAGAATTCATTTAAAACAGGCTGTAGCCTGGCAGTGGTGGTGCATACCTTTTATCCCAGCACTTAGAAGGCAAGGGCTGGGGGATCTCTGTGAGCTCTAAGTCAGCCTGGTCACAGAGCAAATTCTAGGACAGTAAGGGCTACACAGAGAAACCCTATCTCAAAAAAGATGTGTTATAACTGTAGTGTGATATGAACCTGGAAGATATTAAATTCACGACAATGCCATATTTGTTGCCATTTTTTGATCAAAAATCAACAAAAATACAAAGAAAATAAAACAAAATTTTGAGTAATGAGAAAACTTTAAGTTTTATATAATTTAAAAGAAACAGCATTTCTATTTATAACAGGGGTACTTTCTCCCAATCTATTTAGAAGCAATGTCTAATATTTAGCTAACTTCCTCTTAATACATATTTTATTTTTGCAAGATATAGTGCAGTTTGTGCTATTTGTTTTCATTGTAGTTAGTCTTACTTAGAAACTTGACTGGATTAAAATAGCTTAGACAGAGGCATACTTCTGAGGGCAATTACAGAAAGGAATAACCAAGAGGGAAAACTCATTATGGTTGATGGTAGATCTGTTCCCTCAAGTGGGATGACAGAGGGCATATAAAAAGAACGTCCTGTGAACCCTGCATTACCTTTCCCTCATATTGTACCATGCAATATATGTGATCCGTGCAACTCCACCATGCCCTCCCAATGTGATTGACTTGATTCTGTGAAAATTCAAACTAAAATAAATAATTATTTTTTTCAGTTGTTTCTGTGAGTTATCTTGCTCATAGCTAGCACTAAAAGTAACTAACTAAGAAAACTGGACTGAAGAATAAAATAACAGAAGGAATCACATAAATATGGGTCAGTATTTGGAGGAATATTATCTGTGGACTCTACCCATCCTTTTCTCTGTACCTATATATTTACAAGGCATTATTTGAACTACTCTGTTATGCCATCTTTATCATGATTGTTGAAATAGTCTGTATATTGAGTCAGAATAAATCTTCTCTCATTCATATTTCCTTGTTGTTTGGTCTTGCAATTGTTTGTACTGGTTGTCAAACTTTTGATGCAGAAATAAGACAAACAACTAATGCCAATTTATTAACATTGTGCCTGAAGATGGGGCTATTGCTCAGACTCGAGTTGAATTTTGAGACCTATGAGGCTGCATTGCAAGAAGAATTAGGAAGCTTTGGGAGAGGCAGGGAAGAGAAAACCCAGAATCCCTAACAAACTTTAATTAAGAGTTCTGGTCTCAGGGATGGATGTAATACAGGGACAAGTGGACAAACGAATGGAAACACATGAACTGTGAACCAATGGCTGAGGGGCCCCCAACTGGATCAGGCCCTCTGAATGAATGAGACAGTTGATTGGCTTGATCTGTTTAGGAGGCATCCAGGCAGTTGGACCGGGTCCTGTGCTCAGTGCATGAATTGGCTGTTTGAATCCTGGGGCTTAGTAGACACCCTTGGCTCAGCCTGGGAGGAGGGGACTAGACCTGCCTGGGCTGAGTCCACCAGGTTGATCTCAATCCTTGGGGGAGTCTTTGCCCTGGAGGAGATGGAAATGGGGGGTGGGCTGGGGGGAGGGACGGGAGGAGGGAGAACGGGGGAATCTATGGCTGATATGTAAAGTTGAATTATATTGTAAAATAAAATAAAATAAATTAAAAAAAAAGAGTTCTGGTCTCTATTTTTCTCTGTTACCCATATCTACTTTTCAGGGTTGCCGCTAGTGCTGTGATAGAATGTCTGCTGGAGCTTCTTCTGTCCCCTGTATATGATTCCAGTGGATCTCACAGACCACCTCCCATCCCGGATTCCCCTTCTGCCTCTTTACTTTGTCCCAATCCCCGACTTGGGTGGACACCACTTGTTCAACTACAGGCCATTCCTGTGTTAATGCCAGGTAGGCTGCCCATAGACCTTCTTCACTTTATAAGTTCTGCAAAACTCAATTTGAAGGGTCTCACCTAGTGTTCCTAGAGATGATCTCCCTTCATTTCCCCTTCCACCAACCACCAACAAAAGCAAGCATTCTCCAGGAACATACCAGTCAAGCAGGTAGGTAAAATAGGCAACACATAGACATCACACTCTCTAAAAATCTAAAGAGAAAACAGAAAATAAGGGGAAAAAAAACCTACTCAACAAATACAAATCCAGAAATCAGCCACTGTATATAATCACCTCAAACTCAGATGCCCAGACACAAGCATAAGAGCACAATCAATACCAGACAGAGCAATATGCCTCCACCAGAACCTAGCTACTCTACCTCGGCCTGTCTTAAATATTGCAACGTAGCTGAAGCACACACACACACACACACACACACACACACACACACACACACACACACACAAATGAAGACCTGAATCCAACTATATGAAAAAGATAGCAGTCCTTAAAGGGGAAATGAACAAATCCCTCCAGGAATCTAGGAAAACACAAACATTTGGAGGAGGTGAATAAATCTTTTAAAAAAAGCCAAGAAAAATCAAATAAATAATAGAAGGAAACAAAATGGAATTGTTCAAGACCTGAAAATGGAAATAGAAGCAATAAAAAACAACAATCACAACAACAACAAAAAACAATGGACTTTTGGAAATGAAAACTTTAGGAATGGAAACAGGAAGTGCAGAGGCAAGATTCACCAATAGAAAATTAGAGAGGGAAGAGAGTATCTCAGGCATTGAAGATATGATAGAAGAAAACAATACATCTATCAAAGAAAATGCTGTATCTTAAAAATCCATGGTGCGAGACACCCAGGAAATCTGGGACACTATGAAAAGACAAAGCATAAGAATAATAGGAGAAGAGAAGATTACCAGCTCAAAGACCCAGAAAATATTTTCAGCAAAATCACTGAAGAAAATTTTCCTAATCTAAAGGAGGATATGTCTATAAAGGTAGAAGAAAGAAGCATAAAGAACACAAAATAAATTTGACCAGAAAAGAAAGTCCTCTTGCCACATAATAACCAAAACCCTAAACATACAGAAGTGTAAGACAAATCTTAAACTGTCTTATTAATAAAAAAAAAATAAAAAAAACCTGGAGCCAGAAATTGGGCTAAATTCTGAAAGATCAGATGGACAGAACAAGTCACAGCCAATTTCACCTTACCAACCCCTCAGTTGATTCTGTTTCCTCAGACTGAAATCCTCTGAGTATTCATCCAGAAGGAATCTCAGCTGAACTGCTCAAAATCCTCTAGTTCCTGGTCCTCACACCTTATATACCTTTTTGCTTCTTGTTATCACTTCCTGGATTAAAAGAATGTGTCCTTCCCAAGGAAAGACATGAGATCTCAAGTCCTTGGATTAAAGGAGTGTGCCACCACTACCTGGCTCTTTTTCCAGTGTGGCCTTGAACTCACAGAGATCAAGACAGATCTCTGCCTCTCTAGTGATAGGATTAATGGTGTGTTCCACCACTGTCTGGCCTCTATGTCTAATCTAGTGGCTGGCTCTGTCCTATGATCCCCAGATAAGTTTTATTTGTTAGAACACAAATAAAATATCACCACACAGAACAAAGAAAGGATATTAAAAGCTGCAAAGAAAAAAAAATAAGTATCATATAAAGACAGATCTGTTAGAATTACATGTTATTTCTCAATAAAGACCCTAGAAGACTGAAGGGCTTAGACAGACGCCGACACAGATTGCATTATCCAGCAAAACTTCCTATATCTATAGACTGATAAAATAAGATATTCTATGATGAATTAAAATTTTAAACAATATCTGTCTACAAATCTAGCATGAGAAAATGGGATAGAGGAAAAAATCCACATCTGGGAGGTGAACTACACCCATGTAAACAGTGGAAATAAATAATCTAACACTAGCAAATTTAAAAGAAGGGACACATACACACACTTACACATACACATACATGTACTCACAAATCATTACAACAACAACATAGTAATAAGAATAAGCAATATTCAGTCATTGAGATCTCTCGGTATCAATTTCTTCAATTCCCCAATAAAAAGACACAGAGAAATGGAATGAATGGTAAAAGAGGATGCATTCTTTTGCTGCATACAAGAAACAAACCTCAACATTAATGACAGACATTACATCAGATTAAAGGGTTGGCAAAAGATATTCCAAGTAAATGGATCTTAAGAAGCAAGCTCGTGTAGCCATTTTAATATCTAACAAAATAGTTCTCAAGCCAAAATTAATCAAAAGAGACAGGAAAGGACATGACATTTCATCAAAAGAGGAAAACACCAAGATGACATTTCAATTCTCAACATCTATGCCCCAAACACAAGGGCACCCATATTTATAAAAGAAACACTATTACAGTTTACATAACATGTTGGTCCTCATAAACTGATAGTGGGAGATTTCAGTTTCTCACTCTCACAAATTGGCAGGTCATTCAGAGAAAAAAAA